>JAQZBX010053177.1:0-18949 GCA_029593785.1 Cabassous unicinctus | reverse complement strand
TTTTTTTTTTTTTTTTGCAGCCAATAATACTCATTATTTCTTGCCAAGTTTTCGGATTATAAATGCCAAGGTCTTTTCAAAAAGCTTTTGTTGTTTCTTTTTTTAAGGACAATTTTGTGCCCAAATTCAGAGCGTGCGTTTCACAGTCCTATTTCAATATTAAAATATTATATTTCTGCTGTTGTCATAATATTACAACATAATCCTAATGAAATTCAGGCAATAGTGTAATAGTCTTTAAAAGAAGGATGCATCATTGGACATTTGTATGAAAATTTTCAGAAAACATAATTGTTTCATTGCAATATTCATTTTCAAAACTTTACTATAAATAAAATCTGTAGTAACCATTTTCTTTCAGCATCCCAACTCTTTTATATATCCCACAGTGCCAGGATATTGGGCTCACATGAGCAAAGAGTAATAAGTAGGTTTGTAACAAAACCCATAATTCAGTAAACAGTCAGATTATATTTGCTCTTTCTTTGCTGATGTCTGTGATTCCTCTAAATTAGAGAAATATAACCCAGAACTACATATGATAACAAATCCCTCAAAAATGACATTAATGAATACTCTTTCTAATAAATTAACTTACAAAGTCAGCATACCCAGCCAGTTAATAAAATATTCATTGTGCAGAGGTGAACACGCTTAAGTCATAGCACATTACTATTTTCTCTTTTATAAAGGATGTTTTTAAAATAAGTGTTTAGCTGCATGTTTTGGCAAGGGGTGAAATATTCACTTCTGCTTTTGTAAGAAATGCTTGTGCCGAGAAAATAAATCCCAATTCAATTTTAAAACAAAATGTATCTTATAATCATAATAATAATAATTATTAAGTTATATTCCATTTCCAATATTTATAAAATAGCCACTAACCAAGAATAAGGCATGCTATGTTAAGCATAAAATACTGGATTAGTGTTATTTTAAAATGTTTTAAATGCTTACTATGCAAGGTGTAAAACGATGCAGATAAAATATATATTGAATAACATTTTTCAGTTCCTCAGATAAACATGAGTAATTTTGCACCTATTACTGAGACACCAAATCTGGGGCTAGAAATATTGAAGGCCACATAGATACATCTTAAAGGTGAAAGGAACAAGCCAAAATTCTAAGTGGTCTGAAGTGCACAATAATTTTGTGACATTATGATCACAATATTTCCTTTCATAAGAATCTATCCCCCAGTGCCATTAGTCAACCACGTGGTTATTATATTTAGTTTGATTCACTATAAATGCCGTTATAACACCTGTGGTTTCCCTCATTAAGAGGTGAATGGATGGGGTCAGGGGTTGAAAGGGCAGCATATGCGCTATGAAAGAACTAGTTAACATAGCCTATTATATTGGTGCACTGGTAAATCTCATTTCTATTCATCAGATGATTAGTTCAATCAATATTTATTCCTCTATGCTCCTTTTGTCTTGTGCTACAAAGGAGACATCCTTCAAATTCATGGCATAAGCCTTGTTATGTATGAATTTGTTGCTTAATTTGAGAAGGAATATTTTATTTATTTGGCAGCCTTGAATTCTTTGATTCCCTCTCCCTCTAATTATCATCAGGTAGTATAATGGAGTTTTGTGTAGATTATTTATAAATAGATGCTATTAACAGTCACTTTTTTATGCTACTTAAGTACCACGTGCATTCATCTCTTCCCTTTGTATGCTCTGGAAAGTTGATTCTGTTTTGCTAAATATGTTTCAGTTTGGAAGTCTGGATTGTGAAAGCAAAGATAAGAATGATTTTCTCTCTCAAATATTCATTCTTCTTGTCTGAGTGGGTGGTTATAGGCACATACATATACATATTGTGTATCTGTGTGTATCAACAGACGCCTCCAAAGACTGCTATTATCTGCTAAAGATTCTGTTAAGTCAGAGATTCTATTCAAAGAAAGATAAATATTTGCAAGAAGCTGTAATTGGATGATGATTATAAAATTGCAGGGATTTTGTAATTATGTGTAGAGTACTCATTTTATCAAAAGTCATCATTACATCACAAAAGACATTTCATTAGTTTTATCCATTGGATAGGAACGTATGGAATAGAATTACATTTAGAATAAAATAGCTATATTAATTATTAAGTACAAAGTCCATGCCCAATATTTACTTTTCTATAAAGTTTAACATCACAATAAAATGTTTTGTTAGTTAATTAAAGTAATTCCAGTTTACTTGAAAAGCTTTATATTTTTTGTCTTTGTGGAATAAATTCAGAAATGCTTCAGTCTTAAGATATTTGCTTCCTATTAGTAGGATGATGAAAAATATATTTTAAGCCACCTCAATCACTAACAATTTTGGTGTTAATAATATACATGTTTCTGAACCTATGATTTGTCTCAATATGTCCAGAACCTGAGAGTTTCAACTTTGATATTAATTCTCTTATTTCCTCATGTGTATATCTGAAAGGTTTAATGCACAGTGGCATTGATATTATTGTTCACAATTTAAAACCTCACTTAATGTATAAATTTGCAGAATCCCAACAGATCCATGTATATACAATTTTTTAACTTAACTTACTAGGATAAATTTTAACTCTATATTAGTTGAAGACTATAACACGTACTTTACATCAGAGGGATACTAGTCATTTCAGTGAAAATAACACAATTAATGGGCTTGGGCTCACACTTTTATTTCTTAAGACTATTTTAGTGAAAAGTATAAAAAGTATATAGGTCATATTACATTCCTAAAAGTCAAATACAAGTTTATAAAAAGTGAATTACTAGCTGAAAAAAGTTTTAATTTTCTTTTTATCTAGAATAACACACTGTATTGATTCACTTTTTAAAATTCTGGTGAAAATTCTGTATATACGATCTTTAGAAATCAGCAGGTATATTGGGGTTTGAATGTCATTTTCATTAAGACTGACCCTGTAGCTTTATATTTTCTTGGTGCTATAAAATTTTTGTTGCTGTAAAATTAGGTTTCAAGACTTGGGAACACAAATTTAAAATACAATGGATGCAAATACGTATCTGAATAGGTGTTGTTAAGGCTGATACTAATTTAGCTACCAAATTGTTATTAAAATAAGCAAATGTCAACATTTGTATTTGATTGGGCATAAATTAAATATGCTATTTATGTTAAAGCAAAACTATCATATAAAACTTCTTTAATAATGGTGCATGAAACCATCATTCAAAGGTTCTCTAAAGAGGAAAAGCTTTACTATTGTTGATGGGAAATTCAGTACGTCTAAATTTTAAAAGAATGTTAACAAAGGAGTTTTAATCTTGTATCCTTCATGTTTATGAAGCCTACTCAGAGTTTCTGCTTTTGCATTTGCATCTGGGTATCCCAATTCCTGATTATCAGAAAATATGGAAAAATAAGTCTTGGTGATGCTTATGCCTGTCCCAGAAGCCCAGAAAGCCTCAAGAGCTTCTGAGTCATAATACTTGTCACTAATTCATCCAGGATGGGGAGTGGAGGTCAGAGGGAGGAGGGAATCACAAGAGGTAACCATCTAAGAAAATATTTTACTTTTCTGGCTGTATTTTGTTCAGCAATACTTGAAATATAGCTTCAGAATTTTCTTTACACTATTTGCATGGTTACTTTTCTCCACATAAAGACAGCTTCCTGTTGAGTACTTAATGAGCAATTATTAATGGATTACTGACAGAGATGTCCTACCAGCATTTTTTTTTTAATTGTGGGAGGTGGAATGTTGGCTAGAAATATCTAATTGGAATTTGTGGAGGAAATTAAGACCAATAACTTGTAGGAAATCTGAAGGCCCAGCGAGCAGGACATTCCTAGTTCCAGTCTTCTGGAGGGTTAGGACATACATCTCTGACAGCAAGCTGCCTCCTTTCTAAAGTTAGCAGTTAATAAACATTCACTACCTGCAAACAATTATATGAAACTGGACTTCCGAAAAGCCAAACCCTATCCTGATCCTTCGTCACAGCAAGCATAAAACCAGGTTCCTAATCTGTCCCAGAGACAATCACCTATTGATTGTAACGACATCTGTGCCCTGCTTTTGGAAGCAGGTTCTCGCGGAGCCTGGACTGAAAAGTCTGACGATCTCGGTACCCTTGTGTAAGAAAGAGCTGACAGGCCTCGTTGGAACGAGTCTTGAAACCCACACCTCGACTCACTGTTTTCTAATATATTGACGGAACCAATTAAAAGTCCTCCCTTCCGTCTTCAGAAGTTATTATTTTAAACAATGCCATTCTAGTAATCTGCGAAGAAGCGTCTCTGGAACTCTATGGTACCCTCTTGCAAACAAAGGGCGAAATGCTCTGTGCGCAAATAAATGCAACCTCGTCTCCAGGCCAAAGTAAGCCACCACACTCTGTCCCGGACCCAGTTCAGCTATGGAGCGGGACACTGACCTCAAAGATCAGAGCCACATCAACCCTTTCCCATCCAATTGCTTCCCTCGGGATAAAGACTTTGAACTATCCCAGCCCAGGTAGAGAGGGGGTGGAGGTGGATTTGTTGGATTGGCCCACGTTTGTGTTGCGCAAATCGCCCTGATTTAGGACCACCTGGGGATGGAGACTGTGTGTGTGTGTGTGTGTGTGTGTGTGTGTGTGTGTGTGTGTAGGAAATGGAAGGAGCACATTGTAATACCGAGTTCACAAACCGCCTCCTCCTTCTCTGTGGGCTGCTTAGTAGCCCAAGCACAAGCGAAAGCTGATTCGTTTCCCGCTCCACTTCTCAAGTTCACACTCAAGTTCAACCCCGACCACAACAAAACGGATGAAGTAGCCTGGGCCTTTTCTGAGCCCATCCTTAAAGAATAACCCGGGATGTCGCGGAAGGGCACCACCCGCAAGTAATGAGAAGGGGCAGTGGATGAGACAGTAAGGGGGCAGGGAAGGAGAGCCAGAGGCGGCAAGAGAGGGACTTGGTCACCGTTTCGGCCTGATTTTTAATCCAGCGCGTCTCCCTCAGACTTCCTGGAGCTATCATCCAAGTTACCACCAGTCAACCATCTTCAGCAGCCCGGCAAGGGTGGTGTCCTCTGTGACGGAGCTCTGGGCTTACCCTGGGTTTCTAAACGTTCTCATGAGGAACAGTGCCTAGCTTTAAACGCTACAAGCTCCTGAAATATCGGAGCTTTGTTCGCAGTGAACACAGTGGCAAACCGGGACTGCCGCTTGAAAACTGCTCCTTCAGGAATGGCGCGATCAAGCTACATCCACTCCTGCTCCGTATTACTCTCCTTCCCACAATTTAAGGAAAGGGTGAGCGGTTTTTACGCACAAGTCCTAGTGCGGAGTGGGAGCTGAAGAGGCGCGTGGTTTCCGACCTGTTCCAGAACGCATGAACACAGCCATAGAAGTAAGGTTGGAAGGAAGAAGAGAAAGAAAAGACCTGGCAGCGCTAGAGGAGAGCAGGAGGAACCGACAGGAGAGGCGACGGGGTGGTAAGATGGGACAGAAAAAGAAAAGTGTCTCTCACTAAGTAAAGGCTCTATATTCACCAACTGCCCAAATATAGTTTCCTGGAAAGAATTTTGGGATCAAGACCCAGGCTGGACTCTCAGGTGGAGCCAAAACACACACTCTCTCTCTCTTTCTCAGGGTCCCCACTCCCAGTACGCGGGTCAGTCAAGCCCCTCCCACCTGGACGTCCCTATACCTTATCTAAGGCCTGTCACACACATGGGTAGACTACTCCCTCTCTCTGTTCCTTCCTTCCCCAACGCCCATTCAGCTAACCCAGTCTCCGCCCTAGGGTCCAAGATCGGAGTTCACCGTTTCCCGCTCTCACTTCTCAAGTTCACACTCAAGTTCAAGCCCTACTCCAACAAGACGGATGAAGTAGCCAGAATCTTTTCTGATCCCATATTTAAAGAATAACCACGGATATCACGGAAGGGCACGATCCACAGGATATGAGAAGGGGCGGTGAGACAGTAAGGGGGCGTGGGGGGCAGGGAAGGAGACCAGAGAGGGCGAGAGAGGGGCGGAGAGCAGTAAGTCCGCTGTTCCCCGGTGGCGTTTCTCGAGGGGTATTAGGGGAGTGGATGGGAGCGGAATACACCCCGGAGAAAGGCAATGTGGATTTAAAGCTCAACTCTCTTAAGTGTTCACTGCTTAGTCCTCCGCTCGCGGGGGCGGCGAGACAGGAAAGTCCGGAGCTGGCCGTCTCTAACTTTCTGTTGCCAGGACACGAAAGGCCGTGCGAAGGGAGGGAGGGAAGGGTTCCAATGAACCTCAAGGTGGCTAGGAAGAATGGGGGCAGGGCTTAGACGTGTCCAGCAGCTTGTCCAGATCCCTAAGGATGCTCTCCAAGAAAACTGTGAAGTTGTGGCGGATCAGAAAGTGAGGGGGAGGGGGCCCGTCGCAGCGCTCAGGAGATCTGAAAGTTCCGGGCACAGCAGAGGAAGAGAAAAACAAAGTACTCCCTAAAGCCGGTTGGGTCAGCCGCTGGGGTCGCAGGGGAGTGCAGCCTGAGTAGGTATCTCGCCCTTGACCCCAGCACGCTGCCTGGCTGCCGTCAGCTCGTCCCGGGCTCACTGCCGCCGGCGCCGCCGAGGGTCGCGGCCCGAGGGCGCATCCAGCACTGCCTCCCGCGTGCAGCCCTTTATTTTACAAAAGAGCCTGGGACCGTGGCTCTCCCCGCCGCCGGGAGCACTTCCCGAACTTTCTCGGCACAACTTTTTCGGGGTCGCGCTAGCCCCAGGGCCGCGCGGGCTCGGGCACGCGGACCAGGCCAGGGCGCAGCGCCGGCGCCACCAGCGCGCTAGCGACGGCCGCATAGCTGCGACACTGCCCCGCTAATACCGCCGGGCAAGGGAAGGTGTAGGCTGGCTGGGGACGCTGATGTGCCGAGTTACCCGTCGTGTGTATGCCGGTGCGCCCCACGCGCCGGACCCGGGCCGGCATTGCCTGCGCGCCGGGCGCTTCCAGTTGCTTCTGCCGAGAGACATCCCTCTCCCTGCTCTCCCTTCATCCCGCGTCGGCTTCCGCATCCGAGAACCACACGCAAAGAAAGAGTCAGTGCAACTCAAGGACCAGGAGGAAGCAAGCAGCATTGCTCCGCTCTCCAAAAAGCGCCCTCCCGGAACTACCGAGAGGCATCAAAATCTTCCCACAACTTTCTACGCCGAGACCTTTTGTGGTCCCGTCTGCGAACGCGAACTCGGGGAACTCTGCCCCGCCAGCCTCCCTAGCCTTTGGCAGGGTGACCTCCCTTCCCCCACCTCCCCATCTGGCTGAAGTTGGCCAGACCCGCAGAGCCTCGGCGCCCGCGGGCTCGCTTACCTCGCATGGTGTGGCCGCTCTCGCGCTCCGCGTAGTCATGAAGCTGCTCCCAGCCGGAACCGCGGAGAACCCAAAAATCCCGCTCAGCACGAGTGAAGAAGGTGGTCGGCGAAGAGCTGCTCGGCCGAGAAAACCATCCCTTTAGGCGGACGCCGAGGCCGGTGGGTGACGTTTGCCGCCGCCGCCGCAGCTGTTCTGTTAACAGTTTTGATGGTGGTGGTGGTGATTGTTTTGCTTTGATGGCTGTTTGTTTGTTTTCAGGAGGGGTGCCTCCTGGTGCCTGGGTTTTGTTTTGCTTTTGTTTTTCTTTTTTCTCTCTCCAATGTGCTTGCTTTTTAAAAATGCCACCGCCTCCGGCTCAGAAGATTCCTTTTGTGATCACTTGGACTGAGGAGGAGGAGGAGGAAGGGCAGCAGTAGGAGGAGGAGTTGGTGGTGGTTTTTTAGTTACAAAGAAGAGGGAGAAGGAGCGAGGGAAAAAAGAGGAAACAGAAATAAAAGGAAGAAAGGCGGTGTGGATGGCAGAGCATGTGCGTTTTCACATGACATCTGTGCCTGTTAGCGGATCCACAATGTGAATTTTCACTGTTCAGTTACAGGGAGGAAGGGAGCGAGAGAGAAAGAGAGAGGAGAGAGATGGTGAGAGCGCTGAGAAGGAGCTTATACGTGAGGGCGGGTTTGGCTGGGACTCCCAGGCCCCGCCTTCTGTCAGCGCCGCAGCCAATCAGCGCCCGGTGGCGCTTGGCGGGGCTGGGACCTCGGCGGGGACGCGAGTGGGGATGCAGTAGAGGGACCCGCGAGCCCGAGGCGGCCCGGGCTGGAAGTGGGAATTAGAGAGTGTCTGCACCGAGCCGAGGAGGACAGGAATCCGCCGAGAAAATAGGGCAGATCTGCAGGTGTCACCCACTTCCCACTCCGGCGGGAGAGAGAGGAACACTGACCAAGTGCTTTGGGACGACAGATGCAGGGCTCCCCGGGTCCCACATTCCGTCCCTCTGTCCCACGCCTCCGGGCCTGGGGTAGTTTTGAATTTATGGCAGCCCTCTGCTGAGTCCTTTTTCGGTGAACTCCGCATCTCTGTCAGGGGTTTCTGTGGGAAGGACGCATCAGTTTTAGTGATAGGATAATACAAATTCACTTTCATCACTTTTAGCACCACTCAAATGTGGTCCGATGCAACTAGCCGTCCGCTTCCTTTAAAACATCTTTCAGATGCTGTCTCCCACCCCAAATCCTTAAAAAAAAAAAATACACTGACAGGTCCCCCCCACCCAATGCTTTTCTTTTGTGAGAGAATTGAACTTTTATTAGCACGTGGAGAATCTGCAGGTGATGGGTTATGGGACTCAAGTATAACAGCCCAAATTGGGCAGTGTGGCCCAACTTAGTGAGAAGGGGCTAAGGACAGACGATAGGACTGTGTGCGTCTTGCACTTTATTTGATGAAGGTGCAAAGGCTCCAGGAGGCAGGAGCTGTTCATTTTAGTTGCTACCAGAAGACATTTACCTATTTAGATGAGAATGACAATTAAATGTAAGTAAAGTTTTTTTGTATTCCTTAGGTGAAAGTTGTCATCTATGCCATTTATTCCTATTTTGGTAATAGTCTGCACAAAATTGTTCCTTTGAAAGTTATTCCTTCTCAGTGGCCAAAGACAGAGAGGCAATTTTTTTTTTTTTTTTTTTTTTTTTGCCTCATCTACTCAATCTTAAGGCACTGAGGCTTTTCTACTCAGTAGCATACCTATTGGCAGAGCAGGTCTCATAGATATTTAGGTACCCAACTAATTTGATTTTACAGATATTTATTCATGTTATGTCATATGACACAAAATACAAGGTAGACTTGGCATTTATTCAGTTAATTACATGCCTCTACCCTGCCAAAGTAGTTTTTCTCCCCTATTCAATAAAAAGTGGATTACTTGCTGAATCTTTACTAGTGTTAAGATTACATAGCTGTATGCCCTTCCATGTGTAAGGCAATGTGTAACAAGAAAATTTTAGTATTAAGAGTGAAAGCTGATTGAGTCATTAATTAAATGAAATGAACAAAAAAGGAAGTTACTGTTCAGAATAGTTATTCCCTTATAAATACCCTTCCCCTAGATTTATAATTGACACAGTAGTTAATCTTTTAAGATAATATTTAAGGCTCCCTGGTTTTATCATTTTTAATCAAGTAAAATATATTCATCATAACTACATTAAAGCTGTACTAAGTTATGCCTAATTTAGTTGCTCCATTAAAAATTACTGAATATAAAATAGTCAAGAAACAAATTGTGACTGTATCATTTTAATTTCATGTGCTTCAAGCAGAGACACAGGATTGTTGAAAATTCCAAAGCTTTTGTAAACATTATAATTATTATTGTTATTATTTTAGATTTCTGTTTTTCATTAGGGTAAAGAGGAGTTTCAAAATTCAAGCATTTTAACTCTTTCATTTAGACTTGAAAAGAATTACTGAATTCTGAAATTTCTGTTTACTGCTGCAATATCTGTAATCCTTAAAAATATAGTCAACACATATATGAAAAATATATCTTCTCTCACACATTCTTGTATATCTTATGCTTTGTGTATTCAACAATGTATAATTTTGCTTGGTAATATAGCTTGTTTCTTTTGAAAATTTTTGAAAAACTTAAAAGTAAAGACTTTATGTTATTTCATTTTTTCAGAACTGTGTATGTAATACATTACATATTTCTTTTCTTTTTTACAGAGTGGCATAAATGTTGATCATTGGTTATAATGTGGTGACCAGGGGCATTTTGGATCTTCTTAAAAATTTAAAACCTTGATTCTTAAGTGTTTTCTAATAACTTCCAAATTTATTTCAACTAAGTGAAGCCTAATTATATAAAATAAATATTCAGTACTTAAATGGACTAAATCAGCATTTTCCAAGAAGTCACAAAATATTTGTGCATAATCTGATGCTTTTGTAACCCATCTACCATCAAATATCTATATTTCAAGTGGCATGATAACACATTAATATTATTATCCTTTTTCCCATGAAGTACTGTGTCAGTAATTTTATTTGATTGATGACGGAACTGTCTGGCTTCCTATAAGCTTGAAACTGCTTTGGCTCTGAGCCTGAAGGATTTTCTAAATTGATAGTTAATTTTGATAAATTTAGATGACAATCATTAAGTCATATAGCACTGTGCTCAGTCTCAAGAATGGCTATAATTTTGCTTTGGCTTGCTTGATCACCTGCTTTCCCCACATATTACCACCTCTCAGGTTTAGCTGGGAGGCCCTGGAATAATAACCAGGGAAATGTCCTGTTGGAGAGGAAAGCTTAATAGGCCCCAACAAGCTAGGGTGACCACAAATAAAGATATTTCAATCTTAAATTGCTTTAACTATCATATTTTCTGAGCTGACCAGTCCGTATAAATATTTTAAATAGTTAAGAATCTTAGGAGGACATGGACAATATTGATGACAATATTACAAAAGGAATGACGAAAAGATTGGCTCAGTTTGGGGGTAGTGGTGACAGTAAAAGCTGAGAGACACAAAACTGTCCTTAAATACTGGAAAAGCCAGAAAAATATAAAAACTTTTAACAATAATCCTATTAAAAATGGAAAGGGCAAGGTATTGAGTTCCCTGTAGCTGGAGGCACTCAAGTCTCTGGTAAAGGTGCTTTTGTAGAGATACTTCTGCAGTAGATTGGAAATTACCTTGATTGCCTCCAAGATCCTCTATAACTCTTTTCTCATGTGTAGGCAGCTACCACTGCCCCAGCAGCTGCACAGAGACCCATGGCAACAGGAGCCAGGAGTGCTTAGAGTATGGAAGAGCTCCTGGTACGTTGTAGGTGCTTGATCGCTATTGGTTGGATGAATGTTCTTTACTCTTTGGTCCACTGGATCTAAACCAGAAATGGAGCAAAGACCTAAACAAGTTTTCTTCTTTCTTCTTTCCTAATTAAAAGGGACTAGAATGGGGAATGAGAGAGAGTGGAAGAGAGTGAGAGAAAGAGAGAGAGAGAGAGAATGTTTACATTTTAAACTTTTCTAATTTGGGAGAGAAAAAATAATGGTTGAGATTGGTCACATAATTATTAAAGAAAGCTGAATCTAGTTATTTTCATATTTATTACTATTTTCAGCTTTGTTCCCACTGGAAAGTTTTCATAAACTCTTAGTACTTTAGGTTCTGCTTCATTTTGGAGTATGAATGCAAACTCAACAAATTTTCATAATGAAAAAGGAAAGCAAATTTTCAAAATGTATAGCTTGTGCTTTATGTAATAAGTTGCAGAGTGTTAGGGTCCAAAACGTAAGATGAGCCCTAATATGTGGGGTAAGAGGAAAGGTAAGCTTTAGGAAAAGGGCAAAATACACAGGTCAGGGGAAAAAAAGAGCTAACATTTATTGGATGAATCATGTGATCTATCAGCCTAACTAAATTTCTAAGTTTTATAAGAGCCTACATGTTAATTATCATTACCCCCTGCCCACTTTATTTTTTTAATAGATAAAGGAGTAGAGGCTTAGAAAAGTAAAGTAACTTCTCTAAGACCACAAATGTAAAAATGCTAGATCCAGAATTCAAACTCAGATCTAGCCAATAAACTGTTTTGAGTCCCGGGATTTTTTTTTAAAGTGCTGAATCCCCAGAATCTAGAATCTTGTTTGGTGCATAGTAGATGCTTAAAATAGACTTGTAAATGAATAAATAGACATTTGAATTCTTGTCCACTACTCAGTACTATGTACCCATACTCCCTTACTAAAGCGAATTATTCACTAAATGCCATTATATAAGGAACAGTGGATTATGTGTTTGAAAATAAAAGGATACTGTGCACAATTTATGCAATAATAATCTAATGCCCTATTCAGGTCCATCTTGGAGTCTAGGAAAATAAGTATATTTCTGTTCATTTCTTGTAATAAATATTTCAGGTCATAGATAATGGGGGCTTGAATTAAATTGGCAGCAGAAAACCTGGAAAAAAAATGGAAAGACTGGATGCAAAACAGAATTTGCAGGCATAAGCTAAATGTCCAGTGATTGATTAAATGGTGGAGCTGGTGGGTAGAGTGTTGGTTAAGGTAAGGGAGAAGTCAAACCAAAGTGTCATCAGTGGGAAGCTGGTAGGATGAATATGCCATTAATAGAAATAAGAAGCAAGGAGGAGTAGAAGCTCATTTAAATATGGGAAAATGTTGAGATTAATTTCCTACTTTGATGAATTTCAGTGACAAGTTCAACAGATAGTTGGATATGTAGAACTGGAGATTTGGAACTTGGTAAGAACTGAAGTAAAGATTATGTGACATCCATAAACACTAAGGAAAAGAAAGAGAGTCTGAGAGGGCGGAAAATGACCCCTTTTATAGGGTAGGAGGAGGAGGAGAAGCCAGTGCCTGAGGGGGTGGATGTATGAAGGTGATGGATGACGGTAAAGGTAGGGAAGAGTTATAAGAAAGAAAGTACGGTTAACAATGTCAGATAGGCAGGGAAGTAAAGGGCTTTGGGTTCACTGATTATGAAGTTATTAGTGACCCTCAGAACTTCAGGACTGAGGAGAAAAGGTGTTATGACAGGAATGAAGAGTAGTAGTTGAATACAATTTAACGTTTTTCAATGGGTGGTAGGAGAGGGATTGACTATTAGTTTGAAAAGATAGTAGACCAAGTTCTCTCTCTCTCTCTCTCTCTATCTCTCTCTCTCTCTCTCTCTCTCTCTCTCTCTCTCTCTCTCTCACACACACACACACACACACACACACTTCTTTCTATAAACCTGGGAAAGAAAAGAACAATGATTTTGAATATGAAAATAGGGAGCAGGACAAAATGAGGTCAGGGGTAAGAGGTTAGTTTTTGGTAAGAAGAAGGAACACCTCTCCTTCTGAGACAATAATTAAGAAACAGAGAATGAATAAAGACATAGCACAACTTTATAGAGTTAATGGGGTTTGAAAGCAGGTGAGGAGGGAAAATATTAAGGTCTAGGTCCCAGTGAGTAATTAATTTGCCTGTGTGATATCAAGCAAGTCACATCATTTCTCCTTCTCAATTTCCTTGTTAGACAGAGTAACCCTGTCATTTTCATCTTGGTATCCAGCACTGGACATTCTAAACTGTTAGTTACATGATTTAGTTATATTTGAGAGATGGCTTATTAGTGAAACTTTGTCTCAGTTTAGTGAGTGTTCTGTTATTATATTTGGGTGAGCTCCCTTCCCTTCCATCATGACCCTTGAAGACTTTTATATAACAAATACCCATTTACATGACCTACATTGAGTGGAACTCGATTTAATCTGGAAACTACATATGCTCTTCAAAAAACTTAAGTGTTTTCCAGAATGCTAGATATTAAAACATGTTATACTTCTTTTTTATGGAACTAGATTAAAATATTTTGAAGCATTTTTTGAAGAATAAATGCATTATTTAAAAAATAAGGCTAATCCAGATTCAAATATATAAAAATTCTTAGACAAAATGCCAGATAAAAACACACTAACATTTTAATAGTAGTTAATTTGAGGAATTAGAAAATGAGGATTATAATATTTTGTGCCATATATTTTGTACTGTTTAATTTATTTACAGAGAACAGATGCTAATTTGTGTATGTGTGACTAAAAAGTTTTTTCGAGAGGATAAGATAACAAAACTAGATCCCCTTGTCACATCATATGCAAAATATATTCAGATGGACCCAAAATTTAAGTGCAAATAAATAGTAAGAACAATATAATGGAATTACATTTTGGTGTATATTTGTATAATTTTTTGGATAGGGGCAAACCTTTTTAATTCAGGAAACCTGGAAAGCATAAAGAAAAAGTTGGATAGATTTTTCTATATCAAATTAAAAAGTAAATATTTTGGATAGCAAAAAAACAAAACAAAACAAGTCAAAATGCAAACAGTAGAAGCTGGGGAAAATATTTGTTGCATATATAATAGACAAAGGATTAAGAGATTTATAAACACCTGTGTATAAGTCCTATAAATTGTTAAGAACTAAACAGAAAACTAAAAATGAGGATGGGTAGAGAAGAAAGGTGAGCTAACTTAATGGATGATTAATTTATTTAATTTTTACTTATGGTTTTTGCTACTGTAACTGGTTTCTCCTTCAAGTTTATAATTCTGCTACTGCTATTGAAAATTCCTTTCCAATTCACTTGATAAACCTTTAAGGTAATTTCCTCATGTGTTTATTAAAATATAAATGAAAATGCAAATGTAATATTTTGTAGAACTTCACTTTAATTACTGATGTACTCCAAAGTATATCTCTAATTGGCAACTTTTCTCCTCCTTCACTGCCTCATCAATCCCAGCTCCTCCCAAGATGGGTAGAATGTTCTCAGAATTTTTCTCTCTACCTCCACTCTTGCCCCTGACCCCATCTATTTTCCAATTGACAGCTAGAGAGACCTTTAACAAGTGTTAAGTTAGTTCCCAACTATTCCCTGTTAGAACATTTTAGTGATTTCTTTTTGCATTTAGAAAATAATCCATTTCTTACCTTGGTTTATATAGGGTGAATACATATCCTGGCTTGACTAGAAATCCTGCATAGTTATTAAAAGTGCCCCTTTTCAGTCTCCAAAGTGTTCCAGTTTTGGCAATACACAATAAAGTTATCTGTCTTATAAAGCTCTGCTGTCTTAAATGTTATGTTCCCAGAGAAATCATCCCTCATCACATCCTCTAAAAGTGGGCTCATTTGTAATTATTATCTATAAGAGCATTTCTTTGATTTCTTTATAGCACATATCAGAATTTATAGTTATTTTTTTATTTTCTGTTATTGTTATTTGCTAAAGGAAATAATTTGTAATTAAAATTATTAGCTGCATGAGGCAGGCACCGAATCTCTTTTGTTTTGTATTATGTTATCAGTGCCCACTATGATGCCTGACACTTCTTAAATGCTTACTCATAGTTCACTGAATGAATTGATAACTTTGACTAATTGCTAGGGTTTAGGGAATTTAAATAATTCTGTTTTTCTTTTTTGGAAACCTGTTTCACATATTTGCTAAGATGTCTCTGTATTTCATTATGGCCACATGAAAAATGCAAGAATATTAAGTTTTTCTTTTCAAGGCAAATGACATTTATAGTGATGGTTAAGTATATCAGTTATGAAGTAAAACAAAACAAAAATAAAAGCAATGAAAAAAAAAACCCACAACTATTTTTTATTCCTAGATCTGCAATTTGCAGTGTGACATCAGGCTCGTTTCTTAACCTGCCTGAAACACATTAAAAAATATATACATATACATATAGATATATATGTATATATATATGTAAAATAGTGCTAATAAACAAACTCAAAAGATACAATGAGTATAAAATACTCAACACATCTTAATAATGCAAAATCATCAACTACTGGTAATTTTTACTATTTGCTTGTTAAAATCTGTTTCATGAATTGTCAACAACAAATAGACTAATTCAGGTCAATTAGTCTTTGCTTGCTGTATATTAACAAATATACAGAATATAATCAGATTTAATATTTACCACATTATATGGTTGTTGTTTTTTTCTGTTTTATTTTTCCATCCTTTTTGCTCCCCAGACTTCTATCAGGATATTTTATACTTACCTAATTTCTAGTTCACTAACCCTTTCCTTAACTGTGTCCAGTTTACCAGTCTGTTGTTGAACATATCTATAGAGATCTTTATGTCACTTATTGTATTTTTCAGTCATAGAATTTCCTTTTGGCTCTTTTTTAAAAAAATAGTTTCCTGTATCTGGTAAAATCCTCCATCTTGTCATCTTTTTTTTTGAGGGGGGCGGATTTCTTTGTTTTCTTTATTTCTATGTTTTTATGTCAGACAAATAGCTAAATTATTCTTACTTGAAGTTATAAGGTCTCCATTTGTTTCTATTTGTACCTTTGATTTATGATATTTTCCTACCTCTGAATGGTATTATCAAATTAACTTATGAAATTCCTTTAAAGAACTCTATTCAAGTTGACTTAAACATATAAAAGCACTTATGAACTAATACAACTATAGTTCTAGAAGTTAGAGAAAACAAACTTCTAATAGTTCCAGTGAAAACACATCTATTTTCTTGAACATATTAATCATAGTTAAAGTCCATGTCTGATAATCCCAATATCTTGGTCATCTGTTAGTTTTATCTATTGTCTATTTTTCCTCTGGAATTTTTTATCGAAACTCTGGACATAGTCTATAACAAATTTAGAGACTCTGGATGGTCTAAATGCTGATTTTTATGGCAGTGTGCATCTTTCTTTTATTTCAGAGAATATTGGAATGGTCAGAGAACAGAGGCAAACAAAATTGTGGAGATTTTGAGTTTAAAAAAAAGTTTTTTTTGAAAGGCATGTATATGCACCAAACTTGACCCCAGGGCATTTTCTGTTAACATTTCACTTCCCATGTGTTCCCACTTCCTAAATATCAAAATTGTTACTGGTATATTGCTGCATGTTTATAATATCCTAAAAAGACATTTCTCAGTGCAATATGTTATTTTCATCTTTCCTATTGCTTAAAGGAGTACATGGGAATATACATTTTGCCTTTTAAGATGTAAGAGGTCTTCCTTGGGACTTACTACTGCATTTCTATTCTTGAAATAAAAAATACACAGCTATCTGCACTACTTTAAGAACCAAGATCACCACCACATGCTCCTCCCTTAGAATGAGTCCACATACATGCCATGGGATTGTCCAGTTTGAATGATTGGCACACCTGAAGCCTGGCAGCACTTTCATAAAAGATACACATACATTGTTTAAAAATCTAAAATGCATCAGCAGAGATCAGGAAATGTTTATGTTAATGAAAGCATGATTTTCTGGATCAAAGCAGACAAGGGAGGCCTAACTCTTTCAGGTGATGAAGGCTGTAGAGTCTCTTGAGTGAATGTAAAGAGAGGTTGATACAAGCTGAGCCCTTTAAATAAGGGCAACGTACTTTATCAATCCAAACCGGTTTTCAAGTAGTCCATCCTCCTCTCTGGAGGGACACTGGGAGTAAAGGAATGAAATTGGCATACTTTATAAACACTCTAAGTAAGTATATGTGGGATGCTTATAATCTCAGTCAGCTGGTATGAAAATCTGGGGAAAAAGTTCTATTTGAAAGTAAATTCTGTTCAACTCAACAGCTAGGACTTGAAGAGAAAGATAGACAAATATGTTTGAGATCAAGGGTGAGACTCAAGCGTGAGGAAAAAGATAGAGAATTCAAGGATTAAAAAGCATTGGAATAGAGGGTATGCATACGTGTATTTAATAGATGGCAAACTCATGTCTACTGTACATTTAGTGGAGCATATTTCAGATTACTCATTCTATGATGAGTGAGGAAAAGTAGAACTGGGGCATTAAAGGTGGAGAATATAAAAGGGAGAAGAGGGGATAAAGGAAAAAGAAAAGGGGGTAAGGGGCAGGGGAAATTTCTTTGTTTGGTTTTGCTTATTGGCTTCTGTATAAGAGTGGTTGGTCACCTAGGACTGGAGCTCATTGTCCAATTACCTGAGAAATGATGCTGGGTTTTGTTGTTGGCACTCCATTCCCCTGGGCATTCTCACAATGGTACCCTTAGGCTACCAGTCCCCATCTTTAACCACTGTCCTCTACCTTGGGGGAAAAGGAGTGATGGTTTTTCTGCTTGGGTTAAGTTTATGTATAACTTACATATATGAAATCAATAATCCAGGGTGTCATTCACAGACTCCAAATGAAAGTTTCAGAAACGATTCTGTTTTTCTTTACTGCGAAGTAGAGACATAGTCATTAACTAAGTTGTTTTTATGAGGTTTTTTTTTTGGCAAGGCTAATATTGTTCATTTGTGGATTACTTAAAGGCTTAGTACAATTAGTGCTGCGAGACAGCTATATATTACAAAAGGAGAGAACAAGTCTCTTCCAAATACCAGTGAACCGGCAAAAGGTACGATGCATTTGAATCCATCTTTTCTTCCCCCCATGTGATAGGCTTGTTATACTCAAAGTGTACCAAAAACAGGAGCAAAAGTGTTTTCTAAAATAATTAATTTTTGTTGACTGTAAGTCACAAAGGGTTACGTAAAGCAGAAAAGTGTGGCATTGAAAACAATTATGTCAGACTTTAGCCCATGTGCAAGTGTGTCCCCAGAAAAGGCTAGTGAGTTTATTTCATGTTTTTAAAACTGGATGTAAGTTAATGAACAGTTGTAGAGTTTTGCTTAGAGCTCCTGTATCCTCTGTCTTTGCTTTTGGGGATGCTGACAGGATATAAATTAAATGGGTAAGTTAAGGTGGTCAGGACAAGAAATAAACTTGTGTTCTCTGCCCTGTTCCAAGGGGTCGGTTGCGTTTATTTCCTTTCCCAGCATTTGGAAATGGAAGAGCAGTGTCCAGCAGAGGGAGCAGTGCTGGTGCCAGAAATGAGGGACCTGGTTAGCAACCACCTTAAAATTTACTGGCTTAGAAGAAAGGAGACAGAGAACCTGAGAACCAGAGAACCACACAGAAGTGTGGTAATCAAAGAGGCTGGCATATTCCCACACTTGGGGAGCTAATTGTAGATCACAAAATCAATTCATTTCTGCAATCCCGTGTTTTATTTAAATGTTAAGATTGTCAGATCTTGAGCGACCAGACTGAACATCTGTCTTTTTTTTTT
>JAQZBX010053176.1:0-18954 GCA_029593785.1 Cabassous unicinctus | reverse complement strand
GGCATGGTGCCTTGTACATAGTGGTAGACAGGGCCTCACATATACTGCCTCTTCTCTACCCACTCACCCACCTTTACCTAGTTTACTCTGACTTGTTATGGGGAATATTTATTTCCCCATTCCTCATGCTTATATTTGTGAGAAAACCCCATAGAGGGGCATTTGTGGCCTTTTGTCCCACTCTGACTCACTCCTCCCCACTAAGACAAAGTGTCTTATTTGATTGGAGTGGTTGCCAGAAGAGATTGGGCATGCTCAGTCCTGTCCTTATTTTACTGCCTATTCCAGCTTTGGTATGCTGTCTTACCTGCATTTTTCAAGCATAGTTTCAATTCAGCATAGTGTCAGTAAGCTCATTTGACTATACATGTAAGCCATATCCTAAATTGCATCAGTAATAAAGTTTGCATTTTTATTTCATCTGTTTAACTCCTGTGTTTCTTTCAATTGGTTCCAAACTCAAGTGGGAACAAGGCAGTGTTATGCAATGTCCTCCTAAAATCTCAATGTTATGTATCCTTCAGATTTTAACAAACACATATTTTCCTTAGAAACTCTTTCCTGACCACTGAAATTTGATTAGGTCCTCTTGTTATTATATATATTTTCTCCCTTAATGGCACTAATCCAATAATATATTTGTTTGTAGGATTGTGTTTCTACACTTTTTATTATAGAAGAATTTCAAAAGTAGAGAGAATAGTATAACAGACCCACACACACCCATCAACAAGCATCATCAATTATTTTTTCATGGTCAATTTGTTTCCTCTATGCCTTCACCTAACCCTCCCCCCAACCCCACATTAATTTGAAGGAAAAAAAATCCCGGACAGCACATCATTTCATGTGCAAATATTTCCACATGTATCTCTAAAAGATAAGAACTCACCTCTTTTTTTTTTTTTTAACGTAACCTAATTGTGCGAATACTTATTTTAATGATTGCTATAACACACACACACTCCAAGCCCCACCTTCCCCCAGCCCAGATTATAAACAACATGTGTCAAAGACCTTGCCTATTTTTTTTTTTTACCTTGTCTATTTTTTAATCTCAATTTTATCTCCAGAACCTGGCACAGAGTAGGTGCTCAATAAATGAAATAAAAAGGGAGAAATTTTAAAAGGGAACACTGAAAGTCATTTGCAACTCTCGGACCAGCCAGCATCCATTTCCCTTCTTTTGGTGACAAGACTCAGAATTTCCCTGTAGAGCCTGTGATTGAGGAAGTGTTGGCTCCAGCCCCAGCTCCAGGGACATGTCAGGTGGCTCAGTTCTGAAAAATCAGAACAATGCAACTGCCTCGCCAATACATTTGGTTTTAGGCATAGGCAATGACTTGGTCAAAAACAATGAGACACAATGAGACTTTCTGGGCATGTAGGAGACAGGCAAGCACACCCTCCTACTGGACATGTACCTAGAGAATGAGAGATTAATGTCACTGTAAAAGCAGAGTGAATTTGAACATGGAGCTGACAGGAGGAAGATGAACCAAGAAATTCTGAAATCAGGCCCTAGGGAAAGCACTTGAGTACTTGAACCAAGCCTTGCTGAAGGCAACCCTAGCTGAGGATTTCTAAAGTTACATTACTCATTAAATACCCTGTTGACTTAAATGAGTTTGGGTTAAGTTTTCCAAGATTTTTAATTGAAATATTCCTTTCAGAGAAGGAGAAAAATCATAAAGAGAAAAGATAAATCACAAGACCTCTTAGATGATTTTAAAAATGTACTATTTCTTAGCATACTGATCTAGTACTCAAATATCCTGAGTTCTCTAGGACTCAGATTCCTCATTTATAAAATAAGGGAAAGTAAGTGAAGTCTAAATCCCTTTTAATTGAGAAATTCTATGAGTTTAGTAAAGAAAGCCTGGTAGAATGTACTTAAGGATCTGTACTTCCTTGCTAGAAACAGAATTTGCTTACTGGCATATCTCGTTTTTTTTTTGGTTTAATTAAATTTTAAAGCATTTCATATTTTTATATCTTACAGGAAAAAAATAATAACTCCCAAAATGAAAAAGACCCCAGCTCAGCATTTCTCCATAAGAGAGCAGATACTCTAGAGGAAAAATAAGTCTTTCCTCATTCATTGTGGCCCAAGATTGTAATGTCAGCATTATGAAAACACATTCGGTTATTAGACATGATCAACAGGAAGCCAGAGATAAGCATTTTTAAATTCTCCCCAGCAGAGGCTTTGCTTCTGCAAAGAATAAGCTCACCCTAGCTGCTATAGAAATCACTTATTTCCCCTTACACACACATATGTCTTAATTTCAAGCTCCTCTTTTTGGAACAGTATGAAAATGTTCACCTGGTTGAGAGACAAATCTCAGAACAACACTCAAAGGAAACAGATAATTCAGCTATATTTAGGCATCTCTTTAAATTCTGACATGATTCTTAAATTCTGTTAGATGAAAACACATTTCTGGAATCCCAACTAGAAATTTACTTTATTAACAGATGTCAGAATAAACTGTGGAGGGAGAAAAAAATGGCTTCAAGAAGCACAGGGATAGATCCTTTGGCTGTCAACTTCCCGTTTTCCACCTACCTTTCCACCTAGAAAGAAAGACACCTACACTCTTATAGAAACTACTTTCCCTTTATATTCTCAACAAGATGCATGGCCTGGAAATATTGGTCATTTGAAAGACATCTCTGATCTCATTGAACATGTATTTACCCAACTCTACTTTTAGAGATTCATAAAGTCTTTCTAGGAGGCAAGTGACAATATAGATCTCAAAACCTCAAAAATAGGTATTAAAGATGGCTCAAAATGATATTTTCCTCTTGGCATTTGCTCTTTGTGATACTCCGTCTCACAATGAATTATGGTTGTGTGACTGTATTAGTTTCCTATTACTGGTGTAATAAATTACCACAAACATAGTGGCTTAAGGGAACTCAAAATTATTCTCTTACATTTCTGGAGGTTAAAAGTTCAACATGGGTCACACAAGGCTATAATCAAGGTTGTCAGCAGGGCTATGATCCTTCTAGAAGCTCAAGGAGAGAATCTGTTTGCTTACCTTTTTTTTAATTCTAGAGGCTACCAGCATTCCAAGGCTTGTGGCCCTACATTACTCCAATGGCTACTTCCATCATCACATTTCCCTCTTTGACACTGTCACTCCTGCCTCCATCTTACAAGGACCCTGTGAATACATTGTACCCACCTGGATAATCCAGGATAATCTCTTCCATCTCAAAATCCTTAATTTAATCACACTGCAAAGTCACAAGTTCCAGGGATTAGGGTGTGGATATTTGGGTGGGACCATTATTCTGCTTATCACAGGGACCAACAGAATATGGTAAAAGTAACAGTGTGTGATTTACCTGCCTATGTCACAAAAAGCATTGCAACTTCTGTCTTGCACTCTTGGATGGTTTGCCTTGGGAAACCAGCTGCCACATGTGACAAGCAGCCCTGGAGATAGGCCCACGTGGAAAAGTAGGAAGCCTTCATCCCCACAGTTAGCACCAACTTTTCAGCCATGACTGGATCCTTCAGGCCCGGTCAAGCCTTTAGTCAACCACAGCCAGCATCTGACTGCAAGTTCATGAATCACCCTGCCACTCCTGAATCCATGATCCAATAATAAGGGATTACTTTTGTTTTAAGCTATTATGTTTTAGGATAATTCAATTAAGCAACATTATAAGTAATATTCTCTTTAACCCAGCTATTTCACTCCTAGGAATTTTCCTGAACAAAAAATTCTGAAAAGAGGTGCTCATCATAGTGGTTTATTAGTGAAACATTTAAACAACCTAAATATTCAGCCATGGGGGGGGGTTGGTTTAATAAAGTAAAACACATCAATATAATAGATGAATATGCATCATTAAAAATCATATTATAGCTCTCGGTCCCATATTGAAACTGAGTAGGAGAAAGTAAGTCTGGTCTTCTCAAAATGGAGGTAAACCCATGGCCCGGTCACCCCCAGCCCAACTCCAGGAATTGCTCTCACCGGCGGGGGGGTGAGGGGGTGGAGGAGAGTCATGATGTCATGATCCAAAGGAACCAGAGCAGTTACAAAAACTGTTTATTGGTGTTTTGAGCTTTGAAACTACGGGTGATAGTTTAAGAGAACATTTTGAGAAATGGGGCACACTCTCAGGCTGTGTGGTAATGCAAGACCCCCAGATAAAATGTTCACTCTTGTGTTGGAAGAGGTGGATGCAGCAATGTTTTCCACCACACAAGGTTGATGTGTGTATAGTGGAACCAAAGAAAGCTGTTTCTAGAGAGGATTCTGTAAAGCCTGGTGCCCATCTAACAGTGAAGAAAAATTTTGTTAGTGGTATTAAAGAAGATACAGAAGAATATAATTTGAGAGACTACCTTGAAAAGTATGGCAAGATTGAAACCATGGAAGTTATGAAAGACAGGCAGAGTGGAATAAAGAGGATTTGCATTTGTGACTTTTGATGATCATGATACAGTTGATGAAATTGTTGTTCAGAAATACCACACTGTTAATGGGCATAATTGTGAAGTGAAAAAGGCCCTTTCTAAACAAGAGGTGCAGTCTGCTGTTTCACAAACAGGTCATGGAGGTGAATCTGGCAACTTTATGGGCTGTGGAGGGAACTTTGGAGGAGGTGGAGGGAAATTTGGCCATGGTGGAAACTTTGGTTGAAGAAGAGGCTATGGTGGTGGAGGTGGCAGCAGAGGCAGTTATGGAGGAGGTGATGGTGGATATAATGGATTTGGAGGTGATGGTGGCTATGGTGGTGGTCCTGGTTACAGTAATAGAGGGGGCTATGGTGGTAGAGGACCAGGATATGGAAACCAAGGTGGTGGATATGGTGGTGGTGGTGGTGGAGGATATGATGGCTACAATGAAGGAGGAAATTTTGGCGGTGGTAACTATTGTGGTGGTGGGAACTACAATGATTTTGGAAATTATAGTGGAAATTATAGTGGACAACAGCAATCAAATCATGGACCCATGAAAGGGGGCAGTTTTGGTGGAAGAAGCTCGGGCAGTCCCAGTGGTGGTGCCAGTGATAGATCTGGTGGTAGAAGTGATAGATATGGTAGCAGAAGGGTTCTAAAAACTCAACAGAAAATGGCTATAGTTCTTAACAGGAGAGAGTGAGGAGTTGTCAGGAAAGCTGCAGGTTACTTTGAGACAGCCATCCCTAATGCATTAGAGGAACTGCAAAATCTGTCACAAAAGGAACAATGATCCTTATTCAGAGAAGTTACTGCAGCTTAAACAGGAAACCCTACTTGTTCAGGACTGTCATAGCTACAGTTTACAAAAGTGTAGCTATTGATTAATTTAATGTGGTGTCAATTAGATGTACATCCCTAAGGTCTTTTATCTGTTGTAGCCATTTCTTTACATTACATCATATCAGGTATATTGCCCTGTAAATTGTGATAGTGGTTCCAGGAATAAAAAATTAAGGAATTTTTAACTTTTCAATATTTGTTTAGTTCAGTTTTTCTACAGTTTAGTACAGAAAGTTAACAAAATGCAGTTTTGAAGGTGTTTCCTTGTGAGTTAACAAGAAAAGAAGATCATTGTTAATTACTATTTTGTATGAATTTTGCTAAAGATAACTGTAAAGAAACACCTGCTGACTTGCAGTTTAAGGGGAATCTATTCTCCCCATTTCCAAACCATGATATGAATGGACACTGACATGTGGAGAGAATAGATATTTGTATGTTTGCAATGTGTGCTTTAGATAACATCTAGGATTGGGTATTTAAGTTGGAATATTTTTTAATTTAATAGCATTAAGATTTACTTCCCAATGAAAAAAATCTCAAAATTCCAAAAAAAAAATCATGTTGTAAAATGTTGGTTTATAAATTTTTATGAGTAGAACTCTTTGTTCAAGTAAAAGTTTTAACAGAAGCTTACACAAATGAAAGCAGAGTTTTTCAGAGAGATGTTCAACTTGAAATAGGATCAGCTTACCAGAGCCAGCCTCAGCAGTGGTTCACTCCAAGGACACACAGGATTTTAGGAGTACAGTTTGAAAGCCACAGTTTAAAAAAAATATTTAATGGCATATGAATCAATATACCATCTGAAAAAAGGAGATTACTGGAGCAAAAAAGATCCTACTTTTGTAATACGCTCGTCTACCTCACCAGCCTCATTTTAGCTACTCTGCCATTGCCATCTGTGCTCTGGCCTTCTGCTTTTTTAGCTCTCAGCCCAAATGACACTTCCTCAATAAAAACTTATTTGTCCAGACAAAAATTCCACTTGCTGAGAATTCTGGAGGATGGTAGAGACTGGAGAAGGATTCCACAAATGCTGAATCAATGGAAGATAAAAATATCAGGTAAGAAATTTACATCTGGAGCCCGGTGGTCCATACCTCTTCCCCTCATCATTCCCATGCAGGTTGGCAGTCACTCAGAGGTAGTGGCCTGGTCCCTCTGACTGTGGACACAAACTATAGAGGGACTCACAGCAGCAAGTTAGAACCCCACACATATCCAGGCACAGGGACACAATTCCACAGAAAGCCAGGGCAGAAAATACAAGTTGCTGAGGAGTGCTTCATTCAAAAAGAACCCTGGGAGGAGTGAAGGGAAAAAGAAAGATTGTGGTAGAATGGCTGGCAAGTGGTACACTCACTAAATCCAGTTTCTAAAGGCTTAACCACCTAAACAGACTTTTCTGTAGTGACCCAACTTTCTGGATTGACCTTATTTGGCTCCCCAAGATGGGACACCCTAATGGGGAAGAAAACCTCACAGAGAAAGAAAAGGGGCATTGAACTTAATTGCTATAAGACAGGTGTGTCCCAGAACTGACAAGTGTAAGGAAAATGGGACACTGAATGAGGGAGAGAATTTGAACAAATTCAAGGAGCTGAGGAGAAAATTCTGCACAAAAACAAACAGAAGAGATCAAGATTTCCAGAGAAGGAACAGAGGCAAGGAAGCTTTCTTCAGGAGGTAAAACAATTGCACAAAAAGTGCAAACTTAAAAATTATACCACATATTCAGGGCAAGAATCAGATGAAAAGGAGCTGAGAAAATCTGATCAGTTAAACACAGGCTATTAGAAAGGTCTAGAATAAGTTGGACCAAGCATAAAAGAAGAGCATTAACACAAAGCCAATAAACAATAAAACCCTAGACAAGGGGAGAAACTGACCTTCAGAGTTAACTCATTAAGAAACCGGATGCCTAGACATCAGTGAAAAATTACAAGCCATACAAAGAAACAGGAAGAATATGGCTCAACAAAAGGAACAAATGAAAACTTCACAGGAGACAGAGAATTTGGAACAACTAATTAAAGTAGTTCAAACAAGTCTCCTAAAGCAATTCAATGAGATGAAGGAAAATATGGATAAAGAGCTAAAGGACATTAAAAAGACAATGTGTGAGCATAAAGAAGAATTTGAAAATATAAAAAGAAACAACAGAAATTATGAGGCTGAAAGACACAGTAGAGATCAAAAATACACTAAAGGCATACAACAGCAAATTTGAATAGGCAGAAGAAAAAATCAGTGAACTAGTAAGACAGGATAATTGAAATCATACAGTCAGAAGAACAGATAGAGAAAAGAATAGAAAAAAATTGAGCAGTGTCTCAGGGATTTGAGTGAAAACATGAAGCACAAAAACATATACATAATGGGTGTCCCAGAAGGAGAAGAGAAGGGAAAAGGGACAGAAAGTATATTTAGGGAAATATGGGTCGAGAATTTCCCAACTTTTATGAAAAACATAAATATACATGTCCAAGACATGCAACTTACTCCAAACAGAATAAATCCTAATAGACCTACCCCAAGACACATACTAATCACAATGTCAAATGCAAAAGATAAAGAAGGAATTCTGAAAGCAGCAAGAGAAATTGATTTTTCCACATACAAGAGATCATCAATAAAATTAAGAGCCGATGGTGAGCCCAGAGGGGAAGGATGAAACTTTGGCAGAGATCAGCAGCCATCTTGCTTCACCACATGGTAACACACAGGGATCAACAGTAGCTGACTTTGGTGAGAAAGCCTCTCTGATGGTGCCTGGGTTTGGACTTTTCATAGCCTTGGAACTGTAAGGTTTTACAGCAAATAAATTCCCTTTATAATGGGAAACTGTCCTTAAAAGATGAGAGAGAGTTAAAATATTCACAGATAAATAGAAACTGAGAGAGTTCGTTAACAAAAGTTCTGCCATACAAGAATTACTAAAGGGAGTTCTGCAGGTTGAAAGGAAAAGACATGGGAGAGTGGCTTGGAGTAACGGGAAGAAATGAAGATCATCAGTAAGGGTAACTAAAAGAGTAAATTAAAAACGCAATACCATTGTATCCTCAGGATACCACTCTACTCTTTAACTCCTGTAAGAGTCAGAATACAATTGAACAAGAAAAAGGCATATTTCCTGATAATGAACATGCAAAATGTAAAGTAGTGAAGAGGGACAAAAACAACAGAAGGAGTGATATGGGAGCAGGAGCATGTATGCTATTGAAGTTAAGTTGGTATCTTTTCAAATAAGTAGGTGCTTTATTTTGCCAAAGGGCTGCCAATGCAAAGTACCAAAAATGGGTTGGATTTAGAAAGGAGATTTTTTTTTAGGTAAAAGCTTACAGTTCCAAGGCCATGAAAATGAAAAGTCCAAACAGGTGCTTTCTCACCAAAGTCAGCTGCCACTTGGGGAAGCAAGATGGCCACCAATCTCTGCCAAGATCTCTGGGCTCACCATCTCTCAGAGCCCAGCTCCCAAAGTTCAGCTGTGAGCAACCAGGCATATAACAGGGCTTGTCGTCTCTTGAGCTTTTCTTTGGGCTCTGACAGAAAGGATATTTGAGGAAATATGGGCTTCATGCTTAAGCAAGCCTCTAGTGAACCTCCAGCCCTCTCACATGGCCAGATCAAATATGGCAAATCTTCCTTTTCCTGTGTCTGTCTTGCTCTGTCTCCATTTTTACCAGACCCAGCAAGAGGGTGGAGACTCAAGCTGGCACATGTCTCACTGACATAGTCTAATCAAAAGCCCTAAAGAAATTTTATCAAGTAATCTAATCAAAGGACCCTCAATGAAATTTAATTCAATCAGAGGGTATCACACCCACAGGAATAGATTAGTTTAAAAACAATCTTTCTATTTTGGGGATTCATAAAATAATCTCAAACTGCCACACTCCACCCTCTGAATCACAAAAAGACATGTCTTTTCATACACAAAGCATATTCACTACCTTACAATATTTCAAAAACCTTAAATCATTTCAGTAGCAATACTAAGTACAAAATCTCATACAAATCAGTTACAGACATGCAGTTTGTCTTGGGGCAGAAACTCCCTCTGGCTATAGACCTGTGAAACTTACAAAACGAGTTATCTGTTTCCAATATACAAAGGAGGGTCAGACATGGGATAAATATTTGCATTACCATAGGGAGAATTGCAAAGGAAAATAGGCATCATGTGTAACAGTTCTGAAAACCTGCAGGACATACTCCATTAGATTTCAAAGCCTGAGAGTCATCTCTAGAATGATGGCTTCTTTTCCTCAAGGCCTCATGGGGCCCCACCCCTTCCAGAGACTTTCCCAATGACCATTTTCTCAGTTCTATCCTTATCAAGCATCTGGGTAGTGACTGAGTTCCAGACCTTACCCTCCAAGAACACTGGGGTGATGGCCATACTTTCCTCAATCTCCGGGAGACAGTATCAACCCCGTTAATACAAGGAGGAGGTGGCAACATTTTCCCTAATCTCTGGTATACTAACTCAACCCCCTCCGAACAGTGGGTTGGTGATCTGACTCTCCATAATCTATGGAGACCAGGCCCAACTTCCCCCAGAGCAATGAGGTGGTGATCTAACTCTCCCCACCCTATGGGGAAAAAGCCCATCCCCCTCATAGCAGTGGGTGGTGGCCTAACTCACCCTAACCACCCAAGAATGGACTCCACACTCTCTCTAGTCTGAGGCAACCAAATTCTCCCTGAACAAAAGGCTGGAAAATCCACCCTCTTCAAATGCTGGTGAAACTCACACTTTCTGAGTTTCTAGGTGTGGTACCTCTCTTGGCCTGAGGAGATGTCTTAAGTACACATCTCAGCTTCCATGGTTTTCCTCGTGAAGCCATTTTTCCTTCAGTCTCTCCCCTTCCTGTACTTTTTAGTACAGGCTGACAATGGTTTTGTTCATACAGATCTCGCAAATAGCTTGTTGATTTAGCATGCAGGAAACAGGGGTCCAAGCGGTCAGACAGTAAGACTTTCCACAATTATTTCCTGGATAACTACCTTTCCAACCCTGACTTTTCTGTTCCAAGTTTAGATAAGTCTTCACATGGGGCACTGTCCTCTGGGAGCTTGTTTTCCAAAGCTTTAGAATTTCCTAAATCAGCCTCTGGTTTCTTTGTGCCTAGCAGTTTAGTTCTCATCTTATCTCTTTCCTCTTGTATTTTGCTATAAGCTGTTAAGGAGAAGCCAGGCCACATTTTCCACATTTACTTTGAAAATCTCCTCAGTTAAATGTCCAAGCTTGTCATTTTCAATTCTGCCTTCCATCTAACATCAGGAATCCATTTTGCCATGTTCTCTGCAACTTTAAAATAAGGATCCCCTATTCTCCAGTTTCCAATAACAATTTCATCATTTCCTCCTAAGGCCTTATCAAAAATAACTTTAGGGTGGATATTCTTACCAACAGTCTCTTCAAAACCTTCTTTCTCTTCTAGGCCTTCTCTATCAAGCATCTCACAATTCTTCCAAAAGATACTCCTTACCTATTTATAAAACCATTCCAGCATTTTTGGTAATTGCAATCAGCACAATTCCACTCCCAGTGCCAATTTCTGTTTTAGTTTGCCAAAGTGCTGCCAATGCAAAGTACAAGAAATGGGTTGGCTTTTATTTAGGGTAAGAGCTTACAGTTCCAAAGCCATGAAAAGTCCAAACAAAGACACCATAAGAGGTGCTTTCTCACCAAAGTCAGCAGTCACTGACCTCAACCAAGATCTCAGGCTTCTCCTCCAGGCTCACCATCTCTTGAAGCACAGCTTCCAAAGCTTAGCTGTGAGCAACCAGGCACATAGCAGGGCTTGTCTCCTCTTGAGCTGTTCCATGGGCCCAGCCTCTTGGGGGCTTCATTCTTAAGTGATACTCTAGTCCTCTCTCACATGGCCTGATCAAATATGGCAGAGCTTCCTTTTCATGTGTCTGTCTGTCTCACTCTGTGTCTCCATTTTTGTAAGATGCAGCAAAAGAGCAGAGACTCAAGCTGGCACATACCTCACTGACATAGTCTAATCAAAAGCCCTAAAGTAATCTTATCAAATAATCTAATCAAAAGACCCTCAATGAAGTTTAATGCAATCAAAGGGTATCATATTCAGAGAAACAGATTAGTTTAAAAACATATTCTTTCTCTTTTGGGAATTCTTAAAATAATTTCAAACTGCCACACCCAGGGTAACCACAAAGAAAGTATTTTTAAAAGATACAGAAAATAGTTGTTATAAGAGACAAAGAAAGACAATATATATTAATAAAAGGGGCAATCCACCAAGGAGAAATAACAATCATAAATATTTATGCACCTAATCATATTGCCCCAAAATACATGAGGCAAACATTGGCAAAACTGAAAGGAGAAATAGACACCTCTATAAAAATAGTTGGATATTCACTACACCACTCTCATCAATAGATAGAACATCTAGACAGAAGATCAATAAGGAAACAGGGAAGTTGGATAATATGATAATGAACTAGACCTAACAGACATGTACAGAATGTTACACACCAAAATGCAGGGCATACATTCTTTTCAAGAGCACATGGAATCATTCTAGAGGACAGACCACGTTAGGTCACAAAAAAAGTCTCAAAATTTTTAAGAAGATTGAAATTATACAGACCATCTTCTCTGAACATAATGGAAGGAGGGTAGAAAACAATAACAGGTAGAGAATTGGAAACTCCATAACATATGGAAGTTAAATAATGCTCTTAAACAACTAGTGGGTCAAAGAAGAAATTACATGGGAAATCAGTAAATACCTTGAGACACATGTAAACTAGAACACAACATATAAAAACTAGTAAGATGCAGTGAAGAGGGAAATTTATAGCCCTAAATGCTACATTAAAAAAGAAAAAAAGAGCTAATATCAAAGACCTAACTAAACACCTGGTGGAATTTGAAAAAGAAGAGCAAACTATATCCAAAGCATGCAGAAGGAAAGAAAAATCAAACATTAGAGCAGAAATAAATTAAATAGAAAGCATTAACAAAACCAGAAGTTGGTTCTTTGAAAAGATCTATTAAATTGACAAACCCTTAGCTAGACTGACAAAGAAAAAAGGAGAGAAGATACAAATAAATAAAATCAGAAATGAGAGTGTGGACATTACTACTGACCCTACAGAAATAAAAAGGCTCATAAGAGGCCACTATGAACAACCATATGCCAACAAACTAGATAACCTAGATGAAACGGATAAATTCCTAGAAACAAATTAACAACCTACATTAAATCAATTGATTAAATCAATCATCAAAAATATTCCAACAAAGAAAAGCCCAGGACCAGATGGCTTCCCAGGTAAATTCTACCAATCACTCCAAGAAGAATTAATACCAATCCTGCTCAAACTCTTACAAAAAATTGAATCAGAGGGAACACTATGTAACTCATTCTATGAGGCCAGCATCATCCTAATACTAAAGCCAGATAAAGATACTACAAGAAAACAAAATTACACACCAATTTCTCCTATGAATATAGATGCAAAAATCCTCAACAAAATACATGCAAAGTGAATTCAACAGTACACTAAAGGAATTATACATTATGATCAAGTGGGTTTCATCCCAGGTGTGCAAGGGTGGTTCAACATAAGAAAATCAATGAATGTAATAAACCACATTAATAAAAGGAAGGGGAAAAAAACATATGATCATCTTGATTGATGCAGAAAAGGTATTTGACAAAATCTAGTATATTATCTTGATTAAAAACACTTAGAACACTAAAAATAGAGGGAAACTTCCTCAACATAATTAAATACATATATGAAAAACCCACAGCTAACATCATACTCAATGGTGGAAGACTGAAAGCTTTCTCTCTAAGATCAGAACAATGCAAGAATGCCCACTGTCACCACTTTTTTTCAAACATTGTACTGGAAGTTTTAGTTAGAGCAGTTAGGCAGAAAAAGAAATAAAAGGCATCTAAATTGGAAAGAAAGAAGTAAAACTTTCACTATTTACAGATGACATGATTCAATGTAGAGAAAATCCCGAAAAATCTACAGCAAAGCTACTAGAGGTAATAAATGAATTCAGCAAAGTGGCAGAGTACAAAATCCACACACAAAAATCAGTAGTGCTTCTATACACTAGCAATGACCAATCTGAGGAGGAAATCAAGAAAAAAATTCCATTTACAATTGTAACTAAAAGAACCAAATATCTAGAAATAACTTTAACCAAGGATGTATAGGACTTGTTCACAGAAAACTATAAAACCCTGCTAAAAGAAATAAAAGAAGACCTAAATAAATGGAAGAACATTCCATGTTCATGGGTTGGAAGGCTAAATATCATTAAGATGTCAATTCCACCCAAAACAGTTATAGATTCAACACAATCCCAATCTATAGTCTAATAGCCTACTCTGCAGATGTGGAAAAGCTAATCAAATTTATCTGAAAGGTTAAGGGACCTCAAATAGCAAAAAAAAAAAAATCTTGTAAAAGAAGAATGAAGTTGGAGGACTCACACTTCCTGACTTTAAAGCGTATTACAAACCTACAGTGATCAAAACAGAATATTAGCACAAGGAGAGACATATTGACCAATGGAATCAAATTGAGAGTTCAGAAATAGGTCCTAACATCTATGGCCAATTGATTTTTTACAAGGCTCCAAACTCCACTCAATTGGGAAAGAATAGTCTCTTCCACAGAAGTTGCTGGGAGAATTGGACATCCATATGCAAAAGAATCAAAGAGGACTCTTATCTCACACCATAAAAAAAAACTAACTCAAAATGGATCAAAGACCTAAATATGAGCATCAAGACCATAAAACACCTAAAAGAAAATGCAGAGAAGCATCTTAAGATCATGTCTTAGGCAATGGTTTCTTAGACTTTAAACCCAAAGCACAAGCAATGAAAGAAAAAAAAAAATAGGTAAATGGGACCTCCTCAAATCTAAGAACTTTTGTGCACCAAAGGTCTTTTTCACAAAAGTGAGAAGACAATGTACTGATGTGAGAAAATATTTGGACACCACATATCTGATAAAGGTTTAATATCCAGAATATATAAAGAAATCCTACAACTCAAAACCAAAAAGACAAACAACCCAATTTAAAAACAGGCAAAAGACTTGAATACACAATTTTCCAAAAAGGATATACAGATGGCTACAAAAATACCTGAGATGTTCAACACCACTAGCTATTAGGGGAATGCAAATCAAAACCACAATGAGATCATTTCATACCTACTAGAATGGCTATTATTTTAAAAAAAAAAAACAGAAAATTACAAGTGTTAAACAGGATGTGGAGAGATAGGAACACTTCATCATTGCTGGTGGGAATGCGAAATGGTGCAGCCACTGTGGAAGAACAGTTTGACAGTTCCTCAGGAAGCAAAGTATAGAATTACTCTAACACCTGGCAATACTGCTACTAGGTATACACCCAAAAGAACTGAAAGCAGGGGCTAGAACACCAACGTTCATAGTGGCATTATTCACAATTGCTGAAAGGTGGAAGCCATTCAAATGTCCATCAACCAATGAATGGATAAATAAAATGTAGTATATACATACAATTTATTTAGCTAAAAGAAAGAATGAATTTCTGATACATGCGTCGACATGGATTAATACTGAAGACATCATGTTGAGTGAAATAATACAGACACAAAAGAACAAATATTGTATGATCTCACATAAGCAAACTCATAGGGCTAGAATCTAGAACACATGTTTTAGTTTGCCAAAGAGCTGCCGATGCAAAGTACCAGAAATGTGTTGTCTTTTATAAAGGGTATTTATTTGGGGTAATAGCTCAAAGTTCAAAGGCGGTGAAAAGCCCAACTCAAGACACCATAAGAGGTGTTTTCTCACCAAAGTCAGCTACTGTTGATACTGGCGTTGTTGCCACATGGTGAAGCAAGATGGCCACCAATCTCTGTGGAGGCCTCTGCCTACACCTTCAGAATCTATCGTTTCTTGGAGCCTGGCTTTGAGAAACCAGGCTCAGGTTTCCTATATGATTCTGAGTTGTTCTGCTCTCTTCCTAAGTTCAGCTGTAAGTTATCAGGCTGGTCTCCTCTTGAGGTCTTCATGGGACCATCCTCTTTGGTGTTCCTTTCTTAAGCAATTGTCTCTCACTGCAGAATCAAATATGCCAGCTCCCCTTTTCCTCTGTCTGTCTGAGTGAGTCTCTCTGAGTTTCCATTTATATCAGATACAACAAGGATCTGACTTAGTCCTATCAAAAGCCCTAGAGAGGTCTTATCAAGTAATCTAATCAAAGGACCCTCAACTGAATTTAACGCAATCAAGGGGTATCATACCCAGAGGAATAAATTAGTCTACAAATGTAATATCTCTCTTTTGGGGATTCACAAAATAATCTCAAACTGCCACAAAAAGTTACCAGGGAATAAATTGGGGCTAGAGAATGGGAGTTGATGCTTAATTTGTACAGAATTTCTCTATATGTTGATTTTAAAGGTTTGGAAATGGATGGTGGTCATGGTAGCACATTTTTGTGAGTATAATTAACAGCAGTGAATGTATATGTGAATGCAGTTAAAGGGAAAACTTAAGGTCACACATGTTACTAGAATAAAAATTGAAAAATAAAACATACGTATGTAAAAAACAATTAAAGTTACTTGTCCACCCTTTCTCTCCCACCACACTAACCCAGAATGGTTCTGGTTCCCTTGTTTGATGCCCTTACACCTCCCTATTCTTTACTTTCCTGCTACTTATCACCATCCATTAGAAATTGAATCATATCTCCCACAAATATTTGTTCAAGTCCTAACCCCCAGTCTTGTGGGTATGAGCCCATTTGTATGTAGGACATTTGAAGATGTTATTAGTTAAGGTGTGGTCAAATTGAATGAGGTGGCCCTTAATCCAATATGGCTGAAATTCTATAAGAAAAGGAAGTAGAAGCCAGAGAATGAAGCAGATCACCTTGTGATGGGAGCAGAGATGCAAGCTAAGGAATGCCAAAGATTGCAGCAAGCCAGTACCAGAACACTACAAACTCCAGCAGAAAGCATACATCTTAAGACCATGACTTTGGACTTTTAGCCTTCAAAACTGTGAGCCAATAAATTCCTGTTGTTTAAGCCAACCAATTTGTGGTATTTGTCATGGCAGCCCTGGCAACCTAAGACACCATCATTTCATTATTTTATTAATGCCTTTCTCGTTCCACTAGACAGTCTCTAAAATATTTAAATATAAAAATCATATATCATTAAATACCCATTCCAACTAAAAATTAATGTTCATTAATTTTATGCTGCCATAATTGCTATGACCCAAGACATTCAGGATATCACTATACGCTATTACATGTCCATATAGTTATATCACACTTTTTAATATAAATAAAAATACAGCTACCTTTATGATGCTTATCATCTGATTTAAGGGCAGGGAAGCCTCAAGATGAACTCTTGTTGTATGAGAAATTAAGGAAGAGTTTAAAAACAAAAATAAAAAGGATGAGAGCCTGTCAGAGGAACAAAGGAGCCAACCTGAATGACCATGTCCCAATGGTCAGAGCTGGAACAATCTGAGCAACAAAATAAAGGAGCATTGGATTATAACCCAAACTATAAAATGAATACACATGAATCTATACTTACATAAATAAATAAATATTGAATGAAATGCATAAATAAATAAATGAGGTAGGAGAGAAAAAACTTCCTAGCAGAGGAATTCCAAGTAATGTATGTAGATACACCCCCTCCAGGAATGGAGTTTAATTTCCTACCCACCCTCTTGAGGGTTGGCTATGCTTTAGAAACTCCCAAATAATAGACTGGAGAAAGGGAAAACAAGTAACCTCACAGTGGAAAAACCTGGCAAACTGGCAAACCCTACCTTTAACGAAGTGATAAAGGCTAACATCACCACATCACCAGAGATGTCATGTGAAGATCACATACTCCCTGATATGATGTGATGAGAATGGCACTTCATCTCTGTGGAATTCTTTCCAAAAACCCATAATCTCCATCTAATCATGAAACAAAAAAGATCACGCCAGATTAGGGACATTCTACAAGATACCTGGTCAATATACCTCTTGACTGATGTCATGGAAAAAATAAAAAAAGAAAGACTGAGAAACTGTTACCTACCAAGAGGACTGGGGAGAGATAAGATGAAATGCAATGTGGTACTCTGGATTGGATCCTGGAACAGAAAGAGGGCTTTAATGGAAAAACTGGTGAAATCCAAATTAGGTCTGGGGTTTAGTTTTTTAAAAGCCCATCAAGAATAGAAACTTTATTCTAATATCTAGTTTTTAAAAAATTAAAATTCTCACAATTCCCTAGAAGCAGGTAATTCATATTCCCAATGCACAAAGGGAAGAGGGTGATAACCTCAGGAAACCAATAGAGGAAGTCCCTATTACAATCCAAAGTAACTTGGAAATTCTGGCTCTCATTAGAATCCTCTGCATAATTCTTGCATAAGATATATTAGTAAAATAATTCATTTCTTTCCATCCTTCCTCACACATGCCATAGCCTGCATGCTAATTCAGCTTGAATTATGTATATTAAGGAACTATATTTTCACCTTAAAATTTTAAAAAAGCTTCAAGTTGAATTGACAGCTCTAAAACCATTCACATAATATACCTCATGCAAATATAGATTTAATCCCTTTAAGGGAAATTGCCAAGAGGTACAAAACTTCCCAGGAAAAAAAAAAAAGGAGTAAATAATTTTAAAAAAAGAAAAAGTCATGTATAATCTTGCAAAATCATATCAAGAGAGGCCTTCTTGTAAATTATAACTAATTACCAGAATTATATTCTTTCATTTCAGTTGTACTATAAAAAGTTGCCAAATTTAGAAGCTTTAGGACTCTTTCAGGGAGAGAGATACTAAAAAAGTGTGAATACATTGCCTTTTGCTCAGATAATCCTTTATGTTATCCAAACTGCTGCCCTCCTTTTCTGGCCTTTTCCTTTCCTAATTCCTTAAATCTATCTTTCTCCTCCTACAATCAGAGAGCATAATTAGAGAGCATGTGGCTCCACCTTTTATGGAAATAGCTATATTCCTTATTTGCATATGTTTGGACCATTTGCCAGCTGTCAGTAAAAACAGGAGGGTGACCATACCTCCTTGTTATCCAGGCAGATTTTGTTCACAGCCAAAGATTAGAAGAGTGCAAATGGTAGAAAATAGCTTTTCTCTCCAAAAAATACAAGAGCAGTTTAAAGTGAATAGAAATTAGTGGATCGGTGAACTGGAAGGAAATGTTATTGCCTCTGAAATAGCCTTCTCCCACCCACCTTTGCATAACAATATTCCATTTGCTATTATTCAGCAGGACTTCCAGTCTGCCTCCCTGTGCAAATTCGAAAATTTCCTCTCTCCACTCTTAGATGTGTGGGAATGAGACACACAATGCAACCAAATGCAGTCAAACCTTTTAGAGAGGACTTTTTTTTTTTTAAGTCTAAGCAATCATTTCTGCCATTAGCAGGTGTAAAATGTCTTCTAACAAGAAAGTGCAAAACAGCAAATGTGGTTTGAAAATATGAAGCACAAGTTGCATATAAATAAGATATTCTAGGAGTCTGCTTCTATTTTATAAAGCAGATGTCTGCTGTCCTAAGCAAATAGCTCAGGTTGTTTCCAAAATATGGAGGCAAAAAGCAATAGAGGTAC
>JAQZBX010053175.1:0-18953 GCA_029593785.1 Cabassous unicinctus | reverse complement strand
AAAACAAAAAACAGTTTTAGGGATTGTGGAAAGATTGCATCAGACTAGAAAGCAGGGTTCAAGTCTCTCACAGAAACAATGGAGAAAGAGCCAAAAAGCTGTTGGGAGGGAATTGCTATGGGGTTCAACAGAGCAGGACAGTGCTACACAACTCTCAAGAGCATGAGGGCAGAGAGATGTAGAACATGAAACAACAAACATGATTTACCAAACCCCCACAATGGCTGAGAAGGGTTTGCCTCCCCTACCCCCAAAATATTAAACTGGGGTAAAATGTCTAGCTCACTGCTGCTGACTGAGAGGGGAGCAGACATCTTCCTCTCTGTTTCAAAGGAAAATGTAGGGGGAGTCTGCAGACTTTCCTTCAGTGAATTTGACCAGCAAAGCCTACCTTGAATCTCAACTCTGGAGAGTCAACGCAGGAACACAGGAAAGCTGATACTGAAACACCTCTGTGGAAAGGTGTGCTGATGAATGTGATCTGCTAACTGATCTGTAAATAGTATGGAAAAAAACTGGTTTCGGTCCTCTCTGTAGCCTAACCCATAGGAAAAATCTGTGCCCCATTAGTGAGTCCCTGGACCTATTTTGATAACTTAAGTTGGGCAATAAGACTAAGAATAACCTGAGCCAAATACCAAAGAAGAACTTTGGAAAAAAACAATAGTTAAAATAGAGAAATTGGCCATCAGCATAAATTAACCAACATATTCAGACATCTAGATATCAGCAAAAAATTGCAAGTCATACTTGGGAAACAGGAAGATTTGGCACAGCCAAAGGAACAAGCCAAATATGAAGAGATACAGGATTAAAGAAAAGTCATCAGTAATAATCACACAACACTCCTGAGTCAATTCAAAGAATTCAAAGAAAATATAACTAAAGAGAGAAATGATATTAAGAAGACAATGGGTGAGCATACAGAACAATTTGAAAGCCTGCAAAGAAAAGTAAGAGACCTTATGGAAATGAAAGCCATGATGGATGAGATTAAAAACACATAAGAGCAGCTTTGAATTGCTCAAAGACAGAATTAGTGATTCTGAAGACAGAACATCTGAACTGGAAAAGACAGGAGAACAGAAAGAGAAGAAGAGAATGGAAAAAATGGAACAGTCTTAGGGAATTGAATGACAATGCAAAATGCACATTAACATTATCATTGTTCCAGAAGGAGAAGAAAATGGAAAAAAGGCAAAAAGAATATTTGAGGAAATAATGAACAAAAACTTCCTGACCCTTATGAAAGACATAAATATCAATAGTCAAGAAGAACAATGCACTACAAACAGAATAAATCTGAATAGACCTACCCTGAGATACCTACTATACAGAATGACAAATATAAGAGATAGGAGATTATGAAATCAGCAAGAGAAAAGCATAGCATCACATAAAAGTGAAACTCAATACTAAATGCCAACCTCTCAACCAAAACCATGGAGAGAAGAAAGTGGTATGATGTATTTAAGGAACTGAAACAAAAAAACTGCCAACCAAGAATTCTGTATACAGGAAAACTGTCCTTAAAAAATGAGGGTGAGTTCAATGTCTTTACAAACAAACAAAAAAAAAACCCTGATAGAATATGTTACCAAAAGACCAGAATTACAAGAGATACTAAAGGGAGTACTGCAGCCTGAAAGGAAAAAATAAGGGCAAGAGTTGGAGAAGAGTGCAGAAATGAAGATTATTAAGAATGGTAAATTAAATGGTAAAAAAGACAGACAATAGAACAACATGACAACAGATAGCCAAAGGACAAAATGGATGAAGTTAATAATACCCTTACAGTAATAATATTGAGTGTTAATGGCTTGAACTCCCCAATCAAAAGAAATAGACTGATAGAATGCACAAAAAATATGAGCCATCTATATGTTGTCTACAAGAGACTCACCTCAGATATAAGGACACAACCAAGTTAAAAGTGAAAGGTTGGGAAAAGTTATTCTATGCAAATAATAACCAAAAATGAGCAGGAGTAGTGATACTAATAATGGACAAATCAATTTCAAATGTAAAACTGTTATACAGGATGAAGAAGGTTGTTATATATTAATAAAAGGAGTAATTCACCAATAAGAAATAACTATATTAAATATTTATGTACCTTACCTGAAAGTCCCAGGAAACATGAGGCAATCACTGGCAAAACTGAAGGAAGAAATACATTTGTCTATGATAATAGTTGGAGAGTTTAATACTCCACTCTCAGTATTGGATAGAACATCTGAATCGAGGATAACTAAAGAAATAGAGAACTTGAATAATATGATAAATCAACTAGACCTAACTGACATCTATATAGCATTGCATCTCCAAATGGCAAGATATACATTCGTTTCAAATGCTTTTGGATTCTTCTACAAGATAGTCCATATGTTGGGTCAAAAGGGAAGACTCAAATTTAAAAAAGATTTTAATTATACTAGACACTTCCTCTGATCATAATAGAATGAAGCTGGAACTCAATAATGAACAGAAAAAGTAAATTCATAAACATACGGTGATTAAACAACACAGTCTTAAATAATAAGTAGGTCAAAGAAGAAATTGCAAGAGAATTCAGGAAATATCTTGAGATGAATGAAAACGAGAAAAAAATTTATTAAAACCTGTGAGACACTGCAAGGTCATTGCTGAGAGGGAAATTTATAGCCCTCAGTGCTTACATTAAAAAAGAAGGAGCTCAAATTGAAGATCTAACTGTACACCTGGAGGAACTAGAAAAATAACTGCAAACTAATCACAAACAAAGCTGAAGGAAAGAAATAGTAAAGATAAGAGCAGAAATAAATGAAATTGAGAACAACAACAACAACAAAAAAAAAACACTTGAGAGAATCATCCAAACCAAAAGTTGTTTCTTTGATAAGATCAACTAAGTCAACAAACCCTTAGCTAGACTGACAAAGAAAAAAAGGGAGAAGAAGCAAATAAATAAAATCAGAAATGGAAGGGGGGACATTTCCACTCACCCCGCAGGAATAAGAGAGATCATAAGAGGATACTATCAACAATTCTATGAGAAAAAGCTAGACATTGTAGATGAGATGGACAAATTCCTAAAAGTACACCAACCACCTACATTGACCCGAGAAGAAACAGAAGACCTTAACAAACCAGTCACAAGTGAAGAGATTGAAACAGTCACATAAACCTCCTAAAGATGAAAAGCCCAGGACCTGATGGCTTCACAGGTGAATTCTACCAATCATTCAAAATGACCAAAAATCTTGCTGAAACTCTTCCAAAAAATTGTACAGGGAAAGATGTTACCAAACTCATTCTATTAAGCCATCATCTTTATACCAAAACCAGATAAGACATTACAAAAAAAAGAAAATTACAGACCAATATCCTTAATTAATATAAATGTAAAAATCCTCAACAAAATACTTGCAAACTGAATCCAAAAGCACATTAAAAGAATAATACACCATGATCAAAAGGGGGTTAAGGAGGTATGAAAGGGTGATTCAATAAAAGAAAATCAATTGGTGAAATAAACAAAAATAAAGTCAGTTTTTAAATAGACATTTTGCATGTATGATATATAAATATACATAAATTTGTTCAAATATTCGTGGGGCATTGTCACAGTGGGTAGACACTCACACAATAACCAAAAGAGTATTGATTTCCCATACTGGGGAGTTTTGTTATATTCTCTAATTGAAGAGCAACAATTCCCCAAATACAGGGGCAATGACTAGTGAAAGAGGATGGTCTATTGTTGGGCTCTTGATATTGATGATTATGCTTATGAGCCTTTGCTCTTGAAATTTAAACTTTGCCTAGTGTTGGTGGGTGCCTAAAATTTACCTCTTGAGAGACTCCATGTTGCTCAAATGTGGCCACTCTCTAAGCCAAACTCAGCATATAAATGTATTATATTCCCTTCAGTATGGGACATGACTACTGAGGATAAGCCTCCTTGGCATCATGGGATTACTACCAAGCACCAACTAGCAATGCAACAGAAAAAGACCTAGAATAAAAAGGGGTAAAAATAAAGACAAACCAATTCATATGGCTAAGAGTCTTCAAAGTGTGTTGGGAGGTCATCCCAGGGGTAACATTTATGCAGATCTCAGCAGGATCTCATAGACTGCCAAAGTAGATACTATCGAAAATAGAGGGGATCCTGAAGACTCTGGAGACACCCAGGTCCTACAGTCATGGCAGATAGCTCCAGAGTTTGGTTCCTTGCCAGTGGGCCCTACTTTGGAGTTTGTACCCTGAGTGTGGCAGAATTTGACAGAGTTGTGATTTCTGTACACATCTGTCTTCTATCCCTTCTATTTGAATGTATAGTTGGTGCTGGAGTTGGTAGGTGTACTTCCAAGAGAGACTTGAATCTTTGGGCTGTCCACATGCAAGCTGGGTCCTGAGCTTGCCTCAGTGGAGTTGCAACACCTACTCTCCAGGTCACTGGACTCACCCAGGACAACTAACAAGGATGTGAGGATAGACAACCACCATACCAAGGAACTGAGTCTACAACTGCAAGTAAGATAGTCCCATCTATCAGCCATATGGGATTGAAGACCCTCTCAATTAGAGGTGGCGCTGGCATCAACCTCCCAGAATCTTCAGGACTGGGGAATAAAATATGGGCTAGAGTAGACTTACTGGTATTCTACTATAGACTTATTGTGATTCTAGCAATGGAAGAAGTTATATCACTGATGTGGAGGCAGTGGACACAGGAGGTGCTGAAGGCAGGGAAAGGGAAAAAGAGGTGTAATATGGGGGCACTTTTGGGACTTGGTATTGTCCTGAATGACATTGTAATGACAGATATAGGCCATTATTTATCCTGCCATAACCTACAGAATTGAGTGAGAGAGAGTGTAAACTATAATCCATCCTTAGTGGCCATGCTCTAAAATGTGTTCATCAATTGCAATGAAGTTACCGTACTTATGGAAGAAGTTGTTAAAGTGGGGAAAAGTGGGAGGTGTGGGGAGTGGGGCATATGGGAATCCCTTATACATTTTTAGGTAATATTTTATGTAATCCAAGTCTCTTTTAGAAAAAATAAAAGTAAATTAAAAATGAGGTTATTAAGCACTTGGAATGAGGTTCATCCCAATTCAGGTGTGTTTTAGGTCTAAAAATACTTGCCCATTTCAAAGACTTAAGAAAAGAATGAAACTATCTCAGTAATTTTATATTGGTTATATGTTGAAATAATGGAATCTTTGATATATTGGATTAAAATATCTTAAATTGTTTTAAAAAGTATTATACACCATTATCAAGAGGGTTTTATGCAGGTATGAAAAGGTGGTTCAACACAAGAAAATCAATTATTGAAATAAACCAAAAAAAAGTCAGTTTTTAAAAAGAGTTTTTGCATGTGTGATTGACGGCCTATTACAACATGTTGATCTTTGCTATCAAAATGTTTTCCATAGACCAGCAGCCTCACCAAGTTTCTGAGAGCTTGTTATAAATGCTGCATCCCAGAACTTCTGGATCATAATAGACATTTTAGCAAGGTTCCCCAGTTGACTTGCATGCACATTAATATTTGTGAAGAATAGTTATGTACGTTTTGGTCCTAGAAATCTCACATGTATGCTAGCCATCAGCTCTCAGAAGGAATTAATAATCCACCTCAAATCGGAGATTTTCCTGTAAAAGGAGTCTGTACCTCCATCAACAGATTAAAAGGATGAGATAGCATGTAAAAATAGCACCTAGCTTAAATAATTGGTATTGTAATAAATGTTAAATATCCATCTTTTTTGCTAATTAATATTCTCTGTCTCTAAAAATATTTTGTGAAAATGCCATTCCCAAATCCCAAATATATATTTAAGTTAATGATATTTTGCATCCTAATGATTTAAAAGTTAAATTGATATTTTGAATGGGACATTATTTGATAGTAAAACAAATCTGAAATATTATAAAAACTAATCAGGGGAATTACATAGATTGTATCTTTAAAAAGTGAAACCCATACTTATATCTTATTTGAGAGAATGTCTAACTGTGGTTATACCAAGCAACAATGCATTTTTTTGTGGAAATGACTTAGTTTAAACTACTCATTTAAATAGTCTTCTAGATTAAGTGTGAGTGTGAATTCTGGGAGCTTATTGGTTTTTAACTCCCGTATATCATGTTATAAAATAGTTAATGTAAGTCTTTGGTTTGAGAAATCTAGTTTCTTATTGTCATTTTCATATGCTTGGTTGAAAGCAGAGTGGTGTTGGAGTGAAGGGGGAATACTATCATATATACTATGATCTAAGGACTTGTGAGAAGGTGATGGACCCTGAATTGAACAAGACGTTTTGAACAACAGCAATAATAAATTTAGTGTGTGCTTCCTCTATTATTGTCACTTTATTACTGAGGAAATTCAGGAACAGAAGCTGTAAGTCATTTAAGGTCACACAACTAGTGAGTGGAGGAGCTGGGGTTTGAACCCAGGCAATAAAGTTTCAGTGTGCTCTTCAATGCCTCCTGAATGCATCATATTTGTTGTTCCACATAGTGGCACAAGAGACCCTAAGTGCAGGGACGTTTCTGTTATTTTTAGGCAGGCAGCCTGCTGCCCATATGGGTGAGTTTTCACACAAAACAACAGAATTACAAAGGTATCCATTTCTCCAAGAGTTTGAAGTGTTCCTAGGTGTACAGCTCCTCAGCTGACAGGCCTGCCTGCTTCTGGTGAAGGTAAGGGCAGGCCTTCTCAAAAGTGCCAAGGGCAGAATCAGCATTTCAGTTTGGAAAGGGCTCTTAAGGGAGTTCTTGTATCTGAATGCATCCTTGAAAGCCTCCCATTACCTTCTGGCATTGCTTTGTTCAGGAATTTTTATAAAATAAAGTCAGTTCAATATTGCCAAAAGTTGGAATCAGCCCCAGTGCCCATCAACAGATGAATGGATAAGCAAAACATGGTACATACATACAATGGAATATTACTCAGCTGTAAGAAGGAATAAAGTGCTAACACACGGAAAAACATGAATGAATCTTGGAGACCTTATGTTGAGTGAAGCAAGCCAGGCATTGAAGGAGAACAGTATATGACCTCATTGATTTGAATTGAGGAAAGTGAACAGTTTCTGAGAACCATTGCTTGAAAGATAGGTTAACAAGGGAGAGAAAGAGAAGAGAAGGCTGTGAGTCATCACCCATATGGATATAATCTATGGTAAAGTGATAGAGTATAGTTGCATATTGAAGGATAGGACAAGTGTATAGTGATATTACTGGGTTTGGTGATGCAGATTTGACAGGTGGGTAGATTAGGAAGGGCAGGTTAGAATACCCATGATACTGGATGGAGAGATGGGAGAGGGACTAGGTGAAAATGGGATTTGTGGGTATGAGGTTGAAAGTGCAGGAGTGGGAATGCTCTTATGACAATATGACAAGGTAGTGTCACTGGGTTAGGGTGTAGGTTGGGGGGCCATTCAAGATGGGGCACATCTAGAATAGGCTTCTGGGGAGTGTGTGAGTGTTCATCCTGTCATAATATGTTGTGTTGGGGAGTGGAGACCCACACGGTGAGTGGGAAGGAGATTGAACCCCATTTTTGGGAGGACTGATTGACCCAGAAACAGACAGGTGGGTGTATCTTAGGAGCATGGGTGGATCCTAACAGGGGAGGATAATCAGCATGTTAAGACCTCTTGTTGCATATAACTATGAATCTTGTCATCCAATGAGTCAAGACAGGGGGGGTGTCATGTGCCCCAGGGGGATGGAGAGGAAGGAACAGAAAAGATCAAATGGGGTATTTAGTGGTCATGGGAAATGTTTTTCATTTCAGCATGTTTTTCATTTCATTTACTTTACAGCAATGGAAACAGGACATGGTAAATATCATCAAAAATTATTAAACTGTACCGTCTAAATTGTAAACTATATTGTAAACCATTGACAATGTTTAGTAGTTATGTTTCACTATCTGTATAAAAGTTATAAGAATGCTACCACCCACATACAAAAAGGTTTTACTATGGGGTGAGGAACGGGGGAGGAGGTTGGGTATATGAGAGTCTCTAGTATTCTGTGGGTGACTTTGCTGTGACCTAAAACTTCTTTGAAAATTAAATGAAAATTTGTGAGACACTGGGGAATGAGAGGGGGAAGGTGCCACGGTACAGACTGGACACCCAATAATGCAGTGTTAAAAGGAAAAAAAATAATTAAAAAAAATTTTTTTCCCATTTTTTGAATGTCCCAATCCTTTAATTATATTTTATTTTTAGTTTTTTCCCCTGAGTTTCCACGAATTTTTATCTCTTGCATTTAAGCTTATCATTATTATTTTGTTTTCCTATTAATTGCTTTTGGTTATTATATGGGCTTCATCTTCAAGGAAGGTTTAGATCACAAGAGGATTACAATGAGGGCTGCAGAAGATCATTGGTTGGGGTGTCTGGGATGGGGAATTCATGGGAGGAAGTTCATCTGAATATACATGAAAGATATATAAAATTGTTCAAATGTCAAGTGGTGGGCATGGTGACAGTGTGTGGACAATCACTCAATAAATGAGGGAATACAGAATTCCCAGCCTGGAGAGCTCTTCCACATTCTCCAAGGGAGCAGCAACAGGCCCGTGAGTGCAGGGGCAGTGTCTGGCAAAAGAGGATGGTCCACTAATATGTTCTTGTTATTGATGACTAGCCTCATGAGTCTTTGCTCTTGTAATTGAAACTTGGCCTACTGTTATGGGGTGCCTAAGGCCTGCCACCTAAGAGCCTCCTTGGTGCTGAAATGTGGCCTCTCTCTAAGCCAAACTCAGCATTTGAATGCATTACCTTCCCCCCAGCATGGCACATGACTCCCAGGCATGAGCCTCCCTAGCATGAGAGATTAACACCAAGTGCCAACTGGCAATACAATGGGAAAAAGACCTTAAATAAAAGGGGGAAAAGGTAAAGAGAAATAAGTTCATGTGGCTAAGAGACTTCAAAGAGAGATGGGAGGTTATCCCAGAGGTGACGCTTATGCACACCTCAGTAGGATCTCATAGAATACCAAAGTGGATATCATCCCACACAAAGGGGCTCCTGAGGGCTCTGGAGACACCCAGGTCCTATTTAAGGGGGAATAGCTACAGAGATTGATGCCTTATCAGTAGGCTCTACTTTGGAATCTGTGCTCCTGAGAGTGACAGAGTTGGACTCAAATAAGTCCTCCCTGCACATGCTCCATCAGTCCCTTCAATTCAAACCTATATGTGGTGCTGGAGTTTCTAGGTGTACTTCCAGAGACTTGAGCCTTTGGCCTGCCCATGTGCCAGCTGTGCCTGGAATCCCTGTGGAGCTGCCACTCTTACTCTAAAGCTCAATGGATTCACCCAAGTCACCTGGTGAAGAGATGATAATTGACAATGGCCATCCCAGTGAAGGGAGAGAGTCTGCAGCTGCAGGCAGGATAATTCCATGCATCATACCTGTGGGATATAAGCCCCCACTCACTTGGAGGTGGAGTGGACATCAGCATTTCAGACTCCTGAGGATTGGGGGAAGGGCTATGGACTAGAGTGGACTCACCGGTAGTCTGTTGTTGACATATTTTGATTCAAGTAAGAGAAGAAATTACAACAGTGAGGTGGAGTCAGTGGCCAGTGAACACTTTTGGGGCAGGGAAAGGAAAAGCAATAGTAATATAGGGGCTTTTTCAGGACTTGGGAATTATCCTGAGCGACATTATAATGACAGACATAGGCCATTTTTCCTCAGCATATAACATGCAGAGAGAGTGTGGTCTACAATGTGAACTATGATCCATGCTTAATGGCAAAGCCCCAGGATGTGTATATCCATTGCAGGTGATGTGCCACACTAATGAAAGGTGTTTTTGTGTAATGTTATGGGAGGTGGGGAACATGGGAATCCTTATAATTTTTGTGTAACATTTATGTAATCTAAACATCTTTTAAAATATATATTAAATAAATAAATAAATAAATAAATAAATAAATAAATAAATAAATAAATAAATAAAGTTAATTCCCCAAAAGGAAAAATAAGTAAATTCAAGTATGAGTTTTTAACTCATATGTGGAATCAATAAATTACCCAATTCCTATTTTGTAGCTCTTATTGATTGTACATGTGTTTTTTTCTGAACAGAATAATTGAAACCTTGCACAAAACTAACACAACTGTGTACATTTTGCTTTTTAATATGTACACTTTTGACCAAATGTCTCTATCTTTTTCTTAGTGATGAATAAGGAAAGACTGAAGGAAAGGAAGTAGTAGTTGCCCTATATTTCCCTTTCATTCTGTCATCATTTTCACTATAATTGTTTGACTTAGAGTAAGAAAGGTTATTATAGTGGTCGTTGGTTGGTTTGGGTTTTTTAGAAGGTCATTCTCTTCTTTCTATCTCTGCTTCACTGCCCTCTTGGACTTAACTTATAGAACATGAGTTCAAAGATAAAATGGCTAAGAATTTCAGGATGATGAGAGTAGAGCATTAAACATAGCACAGAGCCCTTCTAAGCATAGGTCCCTGTGCATCTGCACAGATCATCGGCCCAGGAAGCCGGCCTTGGCTCTGGCTTATGGCAACCCACCAAAAAATCCAATTAAAAGCTGACATCAACAAAAACAGAACATTAAACCAAGTGTGGGTCCCTTTGGAGTCTGGGGCCCTGTGGGAATGCACAGGCTACACACCCCTGAAGCCAGCTTGTTTTTTTCTAGTCCCCTTGAATCTGGCTGGGCTCTGTGACTGATTCAACCAATAGACTATGGCAGAAATGACACTGTGCCAGTTTCTGAGACCAGGCCTTGAGAGAATGGCAGCTTCTACTTCCTCTGTTTTGCAACACCCTCTCTAGGAGCACTTTGGAACACTACATCTTAAGCTGCCATATAAGGACTCTTACTACCCTGACACTGCCAAGTGTCAGTAGGCAGCCCAGGTGACAGTCCCAGCTAGGTCCAGCCTTCCAGACATTCTTACCAAGGCACATGAGTTAAAACCATCCTGGACTCTTTAGGCCAGCCCATTGGCCAGCTGGATACCACTCAGTGGTACTCATTTCAATGTATACTGGAGAGCAAAAGAATAACCTAGCCAACTTATGCCCAAATTCTTGATCCACAAAATCATGAAATATAATAAAATCATTGTCATTTTAAACAAAGCAAAACAAAAAAGCTGCCATTGATGATTCCATGGGTATAGTAAGAAAAACCTGATAACATAGATGTGTAAGTAGTGATGCATGGCAAAATACTCTGTTTTGTAAATGTGATAAATTTGAGTAAGGTGTTTACCAATACACAGTTAGGTAACAGCTACAAATAGGAAATTTCTAAATTTCTTTGAGGTGATTTATTATGACAAACCAATTTGAATTCTCAATGATCAGTTCTCCTCTTTCTTAGACAAGAGCTTGTTTCATGTTTTATTTCCAAATCCTTTTTCTGACCTCTTTAGGTTACCATCATGCCATACACAATGTTCAGGCATTTTAATATTGAGAAACACTATGTGTGTATGTCAGTCATTATGCTGCATATTTATTTTATTTCTTCCATTTCCTGACCAATATTTCTTTCCACAAGAATGTAATCAGGTTTTTGTAGGTTATGATTCTCAGTTAGTGCTTCATAAATATTTCAGTTGTTCTTTCCACCTCTTTCTCCTCCTGGGAATCCCTCTTATTTTTTACATTGGATGAAATGGTACCTCTTCTTGACTGTCCAGGAAAGTTGTTCTCTACCTTTGTGCTCTTCTCTGCTCCTCTCTTTGTGTGGAACCTAGTGGTTTATGATGTCATAATGAATTTCTAAGTCTGTTTTCTCCATGAGGATTTCAAATTTCCTCAGGGTAGGAACAGGGTCTTTTTCCTTTCTGTGTTCCTGATGCTTATCACAGTGTCAAGCACATGGTCAATTTAAAAAAGGAAAACTTAACAGTACTTTATTCCTTGAGACATTTTCTTCTCACATTTTAGTTCTTACATTTTTCTCAGTTGAGGTGGCATGTGTGTTTAGCTGTTGAAAATGAAATGTAAATTGTGATACCTTATAGTTATAATATGGTTTTACTACCAGTAACTAGGAGTTGTCTGAAAAGATAGTTATTGTCAGCCAGGATAACATAAGATTGTCTCTACAAAAGCTGAAATGCCATTTCAAAGACCCCTTGCTAACCACTGTCAGTTTAATTAGTTTAAGCACTTGAAAGTTAAAAGATTAAAGTCTTTTCTGACTCTTCACCAAAATTTTAAAAACAAATATCATCATTATTATTATTTTACATTAATGGCACATATAGAACTTGATAAAATACATTTAAAGAACAAATCTGGTGAGAATTAGCATGGGACATTTATTTTTAATAGCCTCCACCTGAACTCTAGGTGTCCATTTGTGGTTGAAATGGCCCTGGATTTGTTCCCTGAAGAAGTTAATGCACTGCCTCCAGCTGCCCTCCTGGTCATCTACACATGGAGATGATGAACTTCTGCTCACGCACATTTTAGTTCTTCCTACAAACCCCACCTGAACTCTACTCATGATCAAGGGATGCGAACTGTCCAGAGTTTGCAACATGATATTTGCACTTTGCATAGTTGTCAAAGGAAAACACCAAATGCTCTCCTAACCAATACTTATCAAAATCAAGAAATAATATTTATAGAAGTTGGTTGGAAGCAAGGCAGTTTTGCACATCGCATGTTAATCCTTCAATATATAATAGAATTCTCCTTCTCATTATCATCCTCTGCTTTTTCCTCTTTATTGTTAAATTGTTGTTGATATATTATGAAAAATGTAATGCAGTCAGTTTGTTCTCTAGTTTCATTGGAAACTCTAAAAATCCTTCTTAGTCCAGGCAGAAAATTAGATTTCTACCCACGTGCACCACATTATTATTGTCTTTTGTAGAGCCAAATTTATGAAATGGGTAAGCAATATAATTTGGAGATTGAGAGCTTGGGGTTTGGAGATAAATATTCCTGATAAATAACTCTGCTCTAGTCTGGGATCTTCCTCTTGCTCTCTGTGTGACCATTGGCACTTCCCCTGACCACTCTAAATCTCAGCTTTCCCCACATCTATAAAATATGGTAAGATGACATCTGATAGGATTACAGGGACCATTAAAGGAATAAATTCATGTACAGCACTTAGCATGGTGCCTGACCTTCTAAGTGCTCAATATATAATTAATTGCACCTTGGTGTAGTACCATTGATCTGCCTGGGGAAACACTATATGACAGAGCTCCCCTAGTCATGGTAGGGATATTTCTAAGAATATTCATTCATTCATTTATTGAACAAGTATTTCTGGATGACCTATTTTGTGTCAGGCATAATTCCTCTTCCTGGCAATAGAGCAATGAAAAAACAGGAAATAATCCAAACCCTGAAGGAGCTTATATTCTAGGTGGGGATGGGTGGAATATACATAATATATAAGTAGATTATATATAACATGTGACAGTGAGAGTGCTATGGAAATAAAGTGAGAGCAAAGTAGTGTTGGTGGCTAGTGATGGGGGAGGAGAATGTATTTATAAAGGCTGTCATGAAGGGCATCACCAAGAAGGGTCTCTTGAGCAATACTTGAAGGAAGATAAGTGAGGCATGCAGAATCCCATCAACAACTTTGATGTGGGGGTGAGTTCAAGGAGTAGCCAGGGTCCTAGTGGGGCTGGGAACAATTGTGTGGTTAGTTAGTGTTGAGGCTGAGATTAGGGGTGGGGGAAGTTTTGCCTGGGGAAAGATGGGGAGAGAAAGCTCACTTAGGCCTTGAGTTCTCCTCTGAGTGAAATGGGGGCCAATAGAATGTGTGAGTGGAGGGTAAGTTGTTCAATTTGCATATATTACAATTTTTCCTTCCTTCCTTCCTTCATTCATTCCTTCCTTCCTTCCTTCCTCCTTTCCTCCCGTCCTCCACTCTTTCACCACTTCCTCCTTCATCCCTTCCTTTCCTTCCTTTCTCATTTTACCTTCCTTTCCTTCACTTCCTTTTTTATATTCTCTCTCCCTTTCTCCCTCACCTTATCTCTTAGAGCTTTTCTGAGATAATCAAATCTGTGCCATTTCATTGTTGCCCTCTGTTGAATTTTTTTTCTCATTCAAGTTGAAAATTTCCTGATTCTTGGCATGACCACTGTTTTTTTTTTGTTTGTTTGTTTTATTTTTGTACCTTAGACACTAGGGTTATGTGACTCTGGATCTTATTTAACCTTCTCATTTGCAGGCAGTTACCCTGTTGAAGTACAGGATACAGATCTAAATGGAGGTGGATGTTTATCTCCCTTCTGGGCTCCAATAGACACCACCAAGCAAAAATGAAGCAACAGGCCCCACCTTACCTTGTTAATTTCCACCACAGTTTGTAGCTTATGGTTGTGATAGATGTTCAGCTCCCAGCTTTGCCTCACTGATATCAGGGAGAGAAGACCAGAGGGATGGGAAGCAAAGTGTTGACAATCACCAACTTGCTCTGAGTCATTCCACCTCACTGTTGCTGAGTAAGAGTGGAGTTTCAGCTGCCTGATGTACTCCACTCACTCTACTCCTACAAAAGCAACCCCTCACTGTGGCTTGTTGCTATCAGCTGGAGTAGAGATTCAGCTGCCCATTCAGCCCCACTGACACCAAGGGCAGTTTTTCCTTTGGAGCTTGGGTGGGTAGGTGGACATTATAAAAAAGGTTTTCTTCTGCCTTTTCCTAGTCCTTTGACTAGGGAAAGAAAGCTCTTTTTATGTAGCAGTTGGTTCCTGGTTGTTGGCTTCTCTAGCACCCTATTTGATATATATAGGAGGCAAAGGGAAATCACGGCCGCATTTTTCCTCAAGTGCTAAGGTCCTTAACCAACTTGCCTTTTACCTTCCACTCTTCAGTCTTCCTATGTTTATTGTATTATGTCCAGGGATTTTTGTTGTAAGATGGAGGGCTACCAAGGAATGTAGTTACTCCATCTTGACTGAGCTAGAAGTCTGATAGTTGGATTTATCAAACTGTGTCACATTTCATACTGAGAATGTGATATATGGATGCCTGGGCCACAGGCACAAAACAGAATATATGGTCACTACATCTATAGTACTTGTTCTGGGCAGTCTCAAATAGAAATCACTTTGTCACTTTAACTGATATTACAACCATATTTTGTGGGCCCACCATTACGAGATGGTGTGAAGGGACTTGATTTTTGTCTTGGCTACTACTTGTGGGATATCCATTCAGCACTTGTCTTTCTCCTATCTAGTTAAGAAACATTAGGAGTGATAAAACTGGATGTAGGGAGAGAGGCTGCACCCAGCCCAAGCTTTATCTCCTTACTTTTGAGGAATGTTTAATTGACCTCCTGGGAAGGTCACTAGCTGATAGGAGTTTGTGCATCAGTGTCTTCAAGATGCTCTGCCCTTGGTGTTCACTTTTTGAGTCAAGAGATGCTTCTGGCTATAGGTGTTTCCAGGGCTCAGAAATATCTCTCAAGGTTTTTTGTTTCTTGCTGTAGAACCTTGTTCCTTTCATCAAGTAGTCTCCAACTCAGATGTTCTAGGCTTACTCCAGGATGAATCCTGCCTAATTCTGTACAGAGTTACCTACAAGACCCTATAAACCTGTTGGGTCCTGATTACAGGTTCTTTATCTCATGGTGATTATTTATGCTTTGTCTAGAAAAAAATGCCACAGAGAAGATCTCCCTACCAAGATAACTGAAACAGATATCCAGGACCTCCATGGATATCACAGATAACAGGTCCAACATTCTCTAGGGCAACTTGGAGTTACTCTTAAACTTCCTTCACATCTCTATTATATATAAACCATTTTGAAGTAGTTGTTAGTACTTTTGAGGAAGGGACAAAATGTCATGTGGTTACCTAAGGTTTGGAGGCAGTCTGGACAGAACATAAAACTTAAGATTGAGAATAAGTTTAAATCTGGACAAAAAGTTGACAGTGACTACATCTGGGTGAAAGAACTTTTGGATCTCGATATCTGGATAGCATATTTATTCTCCAATTTTCTACAAATATTTGTGCCCTCAAGGTATAGGATAAAAGCAGTCAAGAAGGTTATTTGTGCTATTTCTAAAGAGTCCAATTTTGATTTCAAAGAGGAAGCATAATATAGTGATTAGATCCATGAACTCTGAGATCAGAAAGATTGGCTTTTAATCCTAGTTCTGCATTTTGCCTCTTGGAAATAGAGCATGATAGAACTTGGAACCCTGGTAACCAGTCATGGAGATTCCACAGAAAACCCACTACACAGCTTACTTAACTGGAGACACACATGAAAGCAAGATGTTCTCCTGCTGCATCCCCAGATCCAGATGTGCTGACCTCAGTAATACTGGGAATAAAAACCTTTTTTCATTACTGTGGACATTGTCTCAGACTTCTACCATGAAGTTGTTGTCCAGGAAGTTCCCAAACATAAGGTAACAAAGACCAGGGTGATCCAGTTCAGGTCATGCTACCTCTTTCATCTTACCTGGGCAGTCCCAAATACCCCCTCGTTTCAGTGTGTAGGATTCATGAGGAACAGGACCATCTGGGCACGGGGAGATTTTCAGGGTTAGGAAATGTGGTGTGCCATTCAGGTTCACATCCCATATAATGGACAGTACATGGAAAGGCAAGTGATGGTGGGAGAGGTAAACATCACTCCAAATGTTATCCTGGACCCAATAGCTATCATCTCCATTCCAAGTGAGCTGAAGATTTGTGCAGACACCTGTCTGTGCCTGATCTGGAGAAGAAGAAGCACAGGGTGCTCACCCAGCAGCAATCTTCAGGCAGCCTCCTAATACCTCCTGCCTGGCTACTAGGCACTGTGTTTATAGAGCAGCACACAATAGATCAGTGAGGAGCAACTAAAGGTGATAGCATGTGGGGTGGCATCTCCAGGCCAGGTTCTTGAGATAGCTGAGGAAGGCCAGAGGGCTCAGATCCTACCCTCCTACTTCCTCTGGAGCCCTCCCATGGATTTTCCATCTGTGTGGCCCACAGTCCCACTCCCAAAGGCTTCTGAGCCTCTATCCCTTACCCACCCCACCACTCTGGGAAACCCTGTTCTGGTCCAGTTGGAAAATTACTTTTCAGAATTTGTTGGAGCATCTGAAAATAGATGCCAATATTGTTGTTTTAAAAATATTTATTTATTTATTTCTCCCCAATTGTCTGCTCTCTGCTTCCATTCACTGTGTGTTCTTCTGTGTCTGCTTGACTTCTCATTAGGCAGTTCTGGGAACCCCTATCCTGGGACCTTCCAGAATGGGAGAGAGGTGTTCAATCTCTTGCACCACCTCAGCTCCCTGGTCTGCTGTGTCTCTTATTGTCTCTCCTCTTTGTCTCTTTTGTTGCATCATCTTGCTGCATCAGCTTTCATACAGGCCAGCATTCCATGTCGGCCAGCACTCCTGCATGGGCCAGCACACTTACATGGGGCAGCACTCAGTATTGGCCAGCACACCTTCACCTGGAGGCCCTGGGTATCAAACCCTGGACGTCCTATATGGTAGATGGGAGCCCAATCTCTTGAGCCACATCTGCTTCCCAAATATTGTTTTAACCGTTGCTGATGTCATTGTTACTTTTGCATTTTACTTCTGTTTTTATTGTCACTCTTTGACCCCAGGTGTCCCCTGAAGCAGTTGGGTGGACCATCCTTTACACCTTCACTAAGGTGTTAAGCTCTTCTTGTCTAAAGGATGGTTTTGACTCTTAAGGAAAGGGCTCACTTTGTGTTATGTGAGTGTGCAAAATGAACACCCATATAACACATCCCCTTGAAATTTCCAGGCCAGGACTAGTGGCCTCATTTAGCTGGAATAATATTCCAGGAAGGAGGCTGCATACAGCAGTGGTCCAGCTTCTCCCTGCTCTCAGATCTTGAAGGGATTCCTTTATGGGGCCATATCTACACTACTAGAGGGAATATCTTGCATTTATCCTAATGGCCTGAACCTCCTCCCCACCTCTCAGGATAGGCTGCCAGAAATGTGATGGATGGGTCACACACAAGTATAGGGAAATTTAACAGCTTGAGCCATAGAATTTTCAAAAGATTATAGTGGTTCAGGCCCTTGAACCCCCCAAGCCCGACTCTTAACATTTTCTTTCATTTTGGTCATTCTATTGTCAGGGGAAATGGTACTGTGTGGGTGATTTGTATTGAAATTGTCCCTTGAGGGGTGGAGCCAAATCAATCAGCCATTTGCATTTGCTCTTCTTTGAGGTATCAGTTCAGATCCTCAGCCATGTGGGATTCTCTCTCCCACCTGGAAACTCCTGGGATTTGCTCATTTTCCAGAGCAGGGATCACCATGGCTGCAAAATCTCAGAAATCCTATAATGCAAAAGCCAAAAATCAGTGTGTTGCTTGGAAATCAAAGGTGTTCTCATAATCTCTGACATCTCCATGCACTGCATCCAAAGTGGGGAGGATGAGATGTGATCAGACCTTTCCCACCATGACTGGAGCAGACCACAGTTGCCATAGGACTGAGGGAATATCATGTGGCTCCAGCATGAATGGCTCTGAGCTCTGAACCTGAGCAGCAACTTGAGGATTCCTTAACTCAGGAAGGGGATAACATGTGAGAACACAAGGGGATCATGATCTTTCCAGGCAGTGAAACAGAGAGGTTATACTGTTTATCAACTAACAGAATGACAGGAAGGATCTAATAATATAATTATTCCCTCATGTTAATTCTACTTTTGAGGCTGGGACATTTTTCTGCAGAGCACTTCTTGCCTCAAGGGACAGAGGGCTTGGGAAGTGCAGGTCTGATCCCCCAAGCTCCTGGGGTTAATAGGGCAAATGTTGACCATGTGCTCCTCCTCTACCCCTTCCAACTGTGAAAACAAGTTAGCAGAAAAGAGGTCTTGAAACAACCAAGTGCACACGAAATAGGTGGGCACTTGGAAGAAACTCATGGAGCTCCTGATGCCTGCCATTCTGGAGG
>JAQZBX010053174.1:0-18953 GCA_029593785.1 Cabassous unicinctus | reverse complement strand
TAAGGGGAAAAGTACAAAATGGCACTTAACACCAGTGCCAGTACTTATCTCATATGGTTAGAACTAAGGATACTACTAATTTTTGTATTACTTATTACTTTTCTTTGGAATGTAAATCAAAGCCACTAACTTGAACTTGAGGTATATACACAATACATACGCAAAATACTTTTCATAAGTAACATTACACTTTAAAATACTGGAAACTGAGTATCTGCTGATTTGTAATTTGCCTTAGAACAAGAAGAGAGCATTCAACTAGGGAGACTTATACTGATAGTAAAATTCTACAAGTTAACAATGTCTTCCTCCCCCTTTATACATATCACAGGTTGCACAATGTCCTGAGAGGGTTCATTATGAGAAAAATGTCAGTCACAGCTTTAAGAACTTACTTTGAAAGGAACTAATGAGAAAGCAAATTTGAAGGTGAGAATCATTGTTTTCAAATGAGTGGTCTTAATTTTTCTTCTTATAGAAAATGTTTAAATAGGTTTATTATAAATATACCAAAACCATTAATTTTTGCATCTTTCAGGTAAATTCCAGCACTTCATTTATACAAAGTCTATTAGAAGATGTCAGTAGAGATCATTTAATCCTAAGTCCTGACATCATCCTTTCAAGTCCTTGGCACAATCCCTAGCCAGTAAGAGCACAGCATGCCTGGATATGGTGATCTTTAATAGAAGTTAATTTCAAAAATTGAGAGATTTCTGCTACAGTCATATATTTATTAACACATTGTCTATTAGCAAAAATCAGCTAACCAGCTTTTCTCAGGTCCTCATGTGCTAATATTTTATCCGGTTCTTCTCTAGTTAGAGAAATCCTTTTTCTGTCTGTACTGTTAGTATGGTAATTGCTCCAGGAAGAATGAAGAGATTCACAGCCACCAATATCCCACATTAGGTAGTGTATATTATTAACTACTGTCTCTTAGGGGATGTATGTACAACTTCATTCATAGAAAATTGGTAAAGGAGGAAGTTTTCCCTGTAATGTCCAGCCCAACAATGATAACTTTTTGCTCCTGGTAAGTGGACAGTCTCCATATTGTGGTGAAGAGAATTCCCATTCTTGGGCAATGGTATCCCCTTCAGCCACCCAGGTCCCCAGGCCTTCCCCAGTTCAGGCTAATGGGGAGGAGAGTGACAGACCAGATTTTCCCCTCTTCTGCTGCTGCTCCCACACTTGCAGTCAGCTGTTTCCTGGAATGGAAGGGAGGCAGAAGCCCAGGCCACCCTGACACGTCTGAGGCCCCACTGCTGCTGCTACTGCACTTGCCTGGCTCACAGACATGGCTGGTTTGTTGCCTTACATAAGCCTCATGGGCCACTCTCTTCCTCCATTTACAGGTCTATCATTTTGATTATGAGGGTAAATTTCCTTGAAATGCTATGGTAAATCACTTTTGCCTCTGAATTTCTTGGCTACACATTAGATTCTAGTTCAAATAATATTTAATTCATAGTGCTTGTTTTAGTTCAATATTTTGGCAATTCTTGTACATTTTATTTTCAGTATTTGCAATATATCAATTACCGTTATTCAAACTAATCACCTATTTTTCAATCTAATCTGAAATACAGAATAAATTCAGACTCTATGAGTATCAGTTTATACATGGAGCAAAAGTAATTAAGTAAGCTAATGACCTTGAGATATATCACAGCTACATCAGTGAATTTTTCATTAGCCATTTTAAAGAAATACATGAATTAAAGCATCTCATATGGTTACAACTAAGGATATTACTAATTTTTTTGTTATGTGAAGGACACAAGATATTCTAAAATCCATTTTTTTATATGAATCTCAAATTTTATCATCAGCAGCTAATTATAATATTTTTAAAAATTAGAGCAATTTCCATTTTAGAGAGTTCCCTTATATCCTTACATGAACTGTTCCATCTTATGGACATTTTACATTCGTGTATTAGTCAAGGCTTCCCTTCCTTTATTGATTTTTTGTCTGGATGATGTGCCATTCATAAGTGAATGTGGTATGTTGAAATCTACTATTACATAGAACCATCTATTTATCCTTTGAAATCTGACAATATTTGCTTCATGTACTTTGGGGTGGTAAGGTGCATATGTATTTATAATCAACTCTTCTTGAAATGACCACTTTATCATTATATAGAGTTCTATTCTGTTCTCTGTCACATTTTAAAAATTAGAGCAGTGTAATTCACAGAAAAATCAAACAGAAAGAACAGTGTTCTGATACAACCCCCCCACACACACAAAGGCAGTTTTCCCATTATTAAATGTTTGAATTAGTTTCATGCCTTTGTACAATTGAAAAACAATATTATCATAATTATAATGTTAATTATAATCCATATACACACTTTTCAGGTATCCCTCTGTCACCTACTTTTTATTATATATATTACTTATTATATCTTTACATATTGTGTATCCAAACTCATAGGTTTATCATTACATTTTGTAAATTTACAATTCTTAACTTGTCGGAAATAAGTGCATTTACCTGTCAAAAGTACAATAATATATATACATACATATATATATGTATGTATATATACTATATATATATGAGAAGTTGTGAGTTTACAAAACAGTTATGCATAAAACACAGATTGTCATACACCCCACCATCACCATCTTGCATTGGTGTGGAACATTTGTTACGATTGATAAACATATATTGGTGCACTGCCACTGAGTCGATTATACTTTACATTATAGTTTCCACTGTCTCCCAGAAAACTTTGTAAGTTATGACAATATATATATAATGACCTATACCTGTCATTGCAATATCATTCATGACATTTCCAATATCCTGAAAATGCCCCATATTACACATATATTTCCCTCTCCTTCACCTCAGAATCTCCAGTTGCAATGTCCTCCACATCAATGATAAAAGTTCTTCCATTGCTAGAAACACAATAAGTATATAACATAACTGTAAGTCTACTCTAGTCCATCATTCATTCCCCAGTCCTGAGGATTCTGGCATAGTGATGCCCACTCCACCTCTAATGTAGAGGGGGCTTAGATCCCATGGGGCAGATAGATGTTACTGTCTTGCTTGCAGTTGCAGACACTCTGTTCCTTGGGATGTTTTTTGTCTAGCATCATCACCTTAGTTTCCTGGGTGAGTCAAATGAATTGGAGAGTAGGTGCTTCAACTCTGTTGGGATTCAGGGATAAACTGGCACATGGACAGCCCAAAGATTTACATCTCTTAGACAAAAACCTATTAACTATAGTACTAGCTATAGGTTCAAATAGAGGGACCAGAAGATCCATGCATAGGGAGACCACAACTGAGTTCAACACTGTCATACTGGGGAGCATTAATTTCAAAGTAAGATCCACTGGCAGGGTGCCAAATACCCAAGCTGTCTGCCCTGTGTATATTGCCTAGATGTATATAGAGCCCTTAGGAACCCCACAATTTGAGGCAATATTTACTGTGGTAGTCAATGAGATCCTGCTGAGACATGCATAAGCATAACCTCTGGAATGACTTCTTGACTCACTTTGAAGTGTCTTAGCCATAAAAACTCATTTGTATTACCCTTTCCCACTTTTGGTCAAAGTCTTTTTTCAGTTGCATTGCTGGTTTGAACTTGGTAGTAATCCCTTGGTGCCAGGGTGACTTACCCCTGGGAGTCATGTCCCATGCTGCGGGTAAGGAATTGCATTTATATGCTGAATTTGACTTAGAGAGAGGCCACATTTGAGCAACAAGGAGGCTCTCAGGAGGTATATCTTAGGCAATATAAAATACTAGGCTAGGGAAGCGGGTGTGGCTCAGTGGATTGAGCCCCCGTTTACCATATGGGAGGCCCGGGTTCACGTCCCGAGGCCTCCTTGTGAGGGCTCGCCGGCCTGAGCGGTGCGGTGGGCTGATGCAGCAACCTCACGGCAGGAAGCGGGTGTGGCACAATGGATAGAGCACCCGTTTACCATATGAGAGACCCCGGGTTCGCTTCCCGGCGCCTCCTTTTCAGGGCAGGCCGGCTCGCGCGGCGCCGTGGGCTGATGCGGCAAGACCTCACAGCAAGGGGGAGATAAGCAGACATAGAGAAGACACGCAGCGAATGGACACAGCAGCACAAGCAGCAAGGGGGGATAAATAAATAAATAATAAATAAATCTTAAAAAAAAATACTAGGCTAAATCTCAATTTCAAAAGAAAAGGCTCATACGTACACTCAACAACACTCAATAAATCTTACTGATAGCAGTGAGAGTAGGCTTACTGTTATCAAGGGCCTATCAATATTCCGCCCTCTTTCACTAGTCATTGCCCCTGTACTTGTCTAAGGATACTTGCAGTCCCATTAGAGAATTTGTCAGAACTCTCTTGGATGGGAATTCCGTATTCTTTCAGTTATTGTGCAGATCTTCACTCACCATGACAATGCCCAATGAACGCTTGAACATATTCATGCCTTATAGGTATGCCCCAGGTAATCTTCCTCCCAGGCATCCCCCATCACTCACATGCCACACCAATGATCCTTTCATGCCACAGTTGAAATCCTTCTGTGATCCAAAACTTCTTAAAAATGAAGCCAACAAAATAACCAAATAAAACTAATAAGAAAATGAAAAAATGACAGTTTCAAAAATAACAATTAAAATACAAAACTTTAAAAACTTTGAAATAAAAATTTAAAATTTTTTGACATTATGTGTTTCATCACTATTAGATCTGTTGTCTTTTATGTAAAGTGATTTTTTCTTCTGTATATTCCTGCAGTGTCTTATTTTTTTCATTTTAACTTCAAAGAAGCTTTAGGTTACAGAAAAGTCATGTACAGAATATAAGGGATTCTCATTTACCCAACAACCTCCACTTTTTCCCCTTTCCCCTATTAATAACATTTTATACATGGATGGTTCATTTGTTAAAATTGATGTACAAATTTTGAAGCATTACCGCTAACCATGGTCAAAGATATACCTTATGGTTTATATTTTGGACCATACACAATATAAATTTTGATGACTTTTAACATGGCCTGTATCCATCTTTACAAGATAATGTAGAACAATTCCAATGCACCCAAATACTACATGATCCATCAATTCTATTCCTTCCTTCCCCTCCCCTCAGGACCCTCAGCAATGACCAAGCTTCCCTCCTTGAAGAATAAGATCCATAGTTACTTGCAACTACATTGGGGGCTGGATATACTGGTCTTTCCTCCTCTATTAGGCACAGCCTATGTTCTCATTAGAATTCTGCCCCTTGTTTTGGGAACTTAGCAAGACTCCTCAGGATGGAAGTCCAATAACTTCCCATTCACTGTATATGTACCCACCCATTGATACAAAACACTTTGACAAGATGAACACTCACACACTCCCTAGAGGCCTGCCCAAGATATGCCCTGTCCTACATGGCCTCTGCATTCAAAACCCTAAACCAGTAACCAGTCCCTGCCATATTTGTCAAAAGAACATTCCCAAAGTTCATATTCCCAAAGTTCAAAAGAACATACCAAATACCTGCAAACCCCAGAGTTTACCTACTCTCTTTTCCAACTCTCTGAATCAGTTCAAAAGAGAGTACAAACTACCCCATCCTACCCCTTCACAGACCAGCTATGCGCAACCCAATAGAATCAGTGCACCACTGTCATACATATCCACTACACAATTACAAAATATGCCCATATGGGCATTGGCTCACAACCCTCTACTCCATTTCTGTCCCCTGAAAAACTGATTTCCAGACAATTGCTCGGTGAGTATTCTCAATTTGCTTAACTCATATCAGTGAGGTCATATAATATTTGTTTTTCAGAGCCTAGCTTGCTTAACTCAACAAAAGTTCTTCAAGATTCTCCATGCTATCCTGTGTGTTAATACTGCATTCCTTCTTACAGCTGAGAAATATTCCATTGTATGTATATAGCAGAGTTTGTTTATCCATTCCTCTTTTGATGGATATGTGGGTTGATTCCAACTTTTGGCAATAGTGAAATAATGCCACTATGAACATTGGTTTGCATATATCTGTTTGTCTCCCTGCTTTCAGTCCTTCTGGATATATACCTAGTATTGGGAATGCTGGATCATTTGGTAGTTCTATAGTTAGCTTCCTGAGGAACCACCAAACTGTCCTCCATAATGACTGCACCATTCTATATTCCCACCAGCAGTGGATGAGGTTTCCCATTCCTCCACATTCTCTCCAACACTTGTAGTGATTTTATTTTTTAATAGCCATGAGTCTATTGGGTGTAAGATGATAGCTCATTGTAGTTTTGATTTCTATTTCCCTAATAGTTAGTGATGCTGGGCATCTTTTCATGTGCTATTTAGCCAATTGTATTTCTTCTTTGAAGTGCCTATTCAAATCATTTGCCCATTTATTAATGGGTTGTCTTTTTATTTTTAAGATGTAGCATTTCTTTTTATATGCTGGATATAAGTTCCATATTGGATAGATGGCTACCAAATATTTACTCCCATTCAGTAGGCTGTCTTTTCACTTCCTTGATAAAGTCCTTTGAGGTGCAAAGTTTTTAATTTTGAGGTGGTCCTATTTATCTATTCTTCCTTTCTTTGCTCATGCTTTGGGTGTAAATATCATGAAGTCATTTCCTAATTACAGATCTTATAGATGCTTCCCTACATTATCTTACATGATCTTTATGGTCTTGGTTCCTATATTTCTATCTTTGATAGATCTTGAATTAATTTTTTTATAAGGTGAGAGGATGTTGCTCCTCTCTCATTCTTTTGGACATGGATATCCAGTTCATCCAGCACCACTTGCTGAAGAAGCCATTCTCTCCTAGTTGATTAGGTTTCGTGGCCTTGTTGAATATCAGTTGACTCTATGTTTGAGGTTCTATATAAAAATTCTAAATTCATTTCCTTTTCTCTGTATGTCTGTCCTTGTGCCAATACCATGAAGTTTTGACCACTGTAGATTTGTAGTATGTTTTAAAGTCAGATAATGTAATTCCTTCAATATCATTGATTGACTTTCTTATGTTGACGCATTCTTGCATACCAGGGATGAAACAATATTTCATGGTGTATAATTCATTTGATGTGTTGTTGAATAAGATTAGCAAGTATTTTGTTAAGGATTTTAGCATCTAGTTTCATTAGAAAGATTGGTCTATAGTTTTCCTTTCTTGTGACATCTTTGTTTGGCTTTGGTATTTGGGTGATGTTGGCATCATACAATGAGTTATGCAGTGTTCCCTCCACTTCTATTTTTTGGAAGAGTTTAAGCAGGATTGGTGTTAGTTCTTTACAGAATGTTTGGTAGAATTCACCTATGAAATCATCTGATCCTGAGCTCTTCTTAGCTGGGAGTCTTTTGATGACAAATAAATCTCACTAATTCCATCAAAGCAGGCTGCTAGTTTGATGGAAGTTGATGGAATGTTTCTAGGAATTTGTCCATTTCCCCTACATTATCTATCTTGTTGCTGTACAATTTTTCAAAGTATCCTCTTATGATTCTCTTTATTTCTGTGGGGTCATTTATGATAGGCCCTCCCTCTTTTCTTATTGTATGTATTTGCATCTTCTTTGTTTTTTTCTTTGTCTAGCTAAGGGTTTTTCAATTTTACTAATCTTCACAAAGAAGCAGCTTTTTGTTTTGTTTATGTTTTTTAGTGCATTCTTATTTTCAATTTCATTTCCTCTGCTCTAATTTTTGTTCTTTCCTTCTTTCTAATTGTTTGGGGTTAATTTAATATTCAACACTTCATTTGTTGCATCCCATAGGTTTTGATACATTGTTTTGTCATTTTCATTCTTTTCAAGGTAGTTATTGATTTCTTCAGCAATTTTCTCCTTGACCCACTGATTTTCTAAGAGTGTGTTAACTGCCATACCTTTGTGCTTAATCTTAATCTGCTTCTCTGACCCAAATTCATTACATTGTGGTCAGAGAAATTAATTTGTATAATTTCAATCTTTCTGAATTCATTGAGAGTTGTTCTGTGGCCTAACATGTGGTCTATCCTGGAGAATGATCCATGTGCACTCAAGAAGAATATATATCCTGCTATTTTTGGGTGTAATGTTCTGTATATAGCTATTAGGTCTAGGTACTCTCATATATTATTCAAGGTCTATGTTTCATTACTGATGCTGTCAAGATGTTTTGTCTAATGGTGACAATGATGTATTAAAGTCCCCCACTATAATTATAGAGACATCTATTTCTCCATTTAGTTTTTCCTATGATTGTCTCAAGTTTTTTGAGGCACCCTGGTTAAGTACATAAATGTTTATAATTGTTCTTTCTTCTTGATAGTTTAACCCTTTTTATTAATATACAGTGTCTCTTTTCTCTTTTAATAGTTTTGCATTTAGTATCTATTTTGTCTGATATTAGTGTAGCTACTCTCACCCTTTTATAGTATTGTTTCCATGTAAGATTGTTTCCTCACAATTCACATTCAGCTTCCATTCATCCCTGGGTCTATGGTGAGTTTTGTTTTGACAGTGTATAGATGGGTCATATTTTCTTATCCATTTTGCCATTCTCTCTTGATTGAAGAGTTTAATCCATTAATGTTCAATATTATTACTTACATTAGCCATATTTTCTTAAGTTTTAAGTATGCTATATGTTGTTTTTATATTTCTTTTTATCTTTTTAATTATTCTTACCAATAATTTTCTTTCTTACACTCTCCTCCAACCCTCTCTCTCCTGTTTTTTCCTTTCAATTTGCAGAACTCCCATTAGTATTTCTTGAAAGGCAGGTTTCTTATTGACAATTCTCTTAATTTCTGTTTGTCCTTGAGTATTTTGAACTCTCCCTCATTTTTTAATGTGAGCATTGCTTGATACAGAATTATTGACTGACATTTATTTTCTTTAAGCATCTTAGTTGTCATACCACTGCCTTCTTGTCTCCATGGTTTCATAAGATCAGTCTTACTGATCTTCACTTTTATGTGATGGGTCTCTTTTCTCTAGCTTCTTTTAGTGTTCTCTTTGTCTTGAGCATTGGACAATTTGATAAGTATATGTCCTTGGGTAGGCCTTTTAGGATTTATACTGTTTGGTGTGCACTGCACTTCCTGGAAATGTATGCCAATGTCTAACAGAATAGTTGGGAAATTTTCAGCCATTATTTCCTCCAACACTCCTTCTGCTTCCCTTCCCTCCTCTTCTCTGTCTGTGATGCTTATAATACATATGTTTGTGCATATTATGCTTCCATTCACATCCATAAGTCCCTGCTGGGTTTTTTTCTATCTTTTAATCTATCTGTTCTACTACCTGTCTGATTTCAGTTGTACTGCATTCCACATCACTGATTCTTTCCTTTGCAAATCGGCTGTTATGTGCTTCCAGTGTATTTTTTTATTTCTTGCATTGTGCTATTAATCACCATCATATGTTTTATCTTTTAATGTGTGTTTACAATTTCTTCAGTATCTTCTCCCAGTGTCTTCTTAATATCCTTAATCTCTTATTTCACTTCATTAAGTTGGTTCATGATATTTGTTTGGACATATCTGATTTGGTGTTCCATATTCTGCATCTCCTCCTGTTTTTTAGCTTGTTCATTAGATTGGCCTGTATCTTCCTGTTTCTTAGTATGGGTTGTAATTTTTTGTTTGTGTTAAACATCTGTTTATCTTGTTGGGCTTGTTTGGTTGGTTAACTTCTCTTTCTATTCTAAGGTTTCATTATGTTGTTTGTGTGTGTGTGGGTAAGGTTTCTCTTTGACACTTGGTTCCTCTTATTCTATTTCCTTGCTGTTTCTGTGTTCCCTTGAATAATAAATATTAGTACTAGAGTAAATGGAAGAGATAAAGAAGCGTATAATAATAATATATAATAATAACAATAATAAAAACAAAGGTAGAAGAGGAACCATATATGATTAGGAAAATTAATAACTAACATGAATAAAAAGTAATATATACAAAGGAATAAGAACAAAAAAGTGAATTAGAAAAACTGAAACAAGACACAAAATAGAGAAAAATATATAGAATGAGAAAAATGGCGGGAATGATGAGATGATAAGAAATGAAATAAGAAAAAAGATAGAAAAAGAGAGAGAGGGAGATATAAAAAAATTGAAGGCCAAACAAAAAGAGGTGAAATGAAAGAAGAATAAGAAAGAGAAGATAGAATAATGTAAGAAAGAGAAGAAATAAAGTAAATAGAAAAAAATAGGCAAAAGAACAAAAAGTAATAAAGAAAGGAGAAACACAACAAATAGGACACATACACAACAACAACAACCCAGGAAAACCAGACTTCCCTCTTATTCCACTAAGGAGCTTCTCAGGCTACCAGAGTTCACCAATCAATCACCCTGCAGCCTTCCCTCTGATGGTGATATATCATGTTTTAGTGAATAAAATAAGGGAAAGAAAAAAGGAATCTTTGAAAAATAAAAAATAACAGATCCAAGAAAACCTAAAACAAAATGAAATAAAAATGTTTATATGTTTCCTTTTATAAGTTATCAGCTGGTTACCTGATATCTTTGTGAATCACTCTCTGGATCATTTCTCTATGTAGACCTGGGATCAAACAAATGACCTCATATACAGAATTCCTCCACTGAACTCAACTGGCTCCACAGTTTAGCTAGGTTTCAAAAAGCTTATCTGGCTCTAGCCACACCCTTTCCATTAGGTTGGATAGACTTCTAGCAGTTTGCTACAGCCTTGATGATTAGGTACCAATCTCTCCTTAATTTCTAATCTAGATCCTCTCTCTCCCCACGTGGCTGGGAGTGACAGCCTGCCTGAGCAGATCCCTTCTCCCTTCTCCCTTTCAGGTTTGGGTCCCTTCCAGGACTCAAAAGGGGCTCAGCTGGTTCAAGTCACTGCAAGGAAACCACCCAGGAAACACTCCCTCACACTCTGTTGGAAGCAGCAAGCCAGGGCCTCCATGAAGGCTACTTGCCCTGATGGAGGGGTACAGGTGCTCTTTCCAGTCACAGGGGCAAGCAAGTTATGGTTTTCCTTGGGCTTCGTTATCTGTCCAATTCCCTCCTTGATGACACAGAGCAATTTCTGGTTCTATATACATGCAAAGCAACTCCCTTGGAAAGGTCTCCACTCTTTCTCTGCTCCTTTTTCTGAGAAAGTTGGGCCCTGCCTACCTACCTCAATGACATTTTCCTGGAAGTCTGTGACTCACTTTACATGCAGGGACACAATCAGGCTGGAAGGGACAGATTTGAAAAAAGTATTCCATGCAAATAGTAATCAAAAAAGATCAGAAGGAGTGTTACTAACATAAGACAAAATAGATTTTATATGCAAAACTCTTAAAATGGATGAAGAAAGTCACTATATATTAATAAATAGGACAGTGATCCAAGATGAAATTTAAAAAATATATTTATGCACCTAACTTAGGTGCCCCAAAATACAAGAGGCAAACACTGGCAAACCTGGAGGGAGAAATTGATGTCTCTACATTATTGATGTCTATAAAAGTTGGGGGCTTCAACACACTCCTCTCAGCATTGGATAGAGCATCTGGTCATAGGGTAAATAAAGAAAAAGAGTTTGAATAATATGATAAATGAAGTATACTAAACATACATTTATAGAACATTACACCTCAAAACAACATGATACACATTCTTCTCAACTTCTCATTGATCTTTCTTCAGGGTAGAACTTTTGTGGTGACATAAGTTAGAACTCAATACATTTTTTAAGACTTTTTGATTGAATCAATCTTTTTGATTGAAATTTAAGAAAGCCTTCTGATCATAATTGCATTATATAATTTTGGAAAATAATAACAAGTAGAAAAAGGGAAAATTCATAAATACAAGTAGCTTAAACAATACACTCAAATAATCAGTGATTCAAAGAAGACATTGTAAGCAAAATCAATAAATATCTCAAGATGAATAAAAACAAAGATACAATATATAAAAACTTATGGTCATGGAGCAGATGTAGCTCAAGTGGTTGAACATCTGCTTCCAATGAGGCCTTTGGTTCAATCCCTGGTACTTATGAAAAACATCATGGCAGTGCTGAGAATGAATTTTATAGCCTTCAGTGCTTACTTTAAAAACGATGGGCTAAAATCAAAGACCTTACTGCACATCTGGAGAAACTAGAAAAAGAGCTCCTAAACAAGGAGAAGAAAACAAACCATCAAGATTAGAGCAGGAAAAAATAAAATGAATAATAAAAATAGACAAAAGAGAAAATCAACACAATCAAAAGTTGGTTCTTTGAGAAGATTAACAAAATTGAAAATTCCTTAGCTCGTTTGCACAACAAAAAAGATAGAATATGCAAATAAAATCAGAAATGAGATGGGGGACATTAAAAAGAGCAGAAATTAAAATATCAAAAGAGAATACTATTAAGAACTGTATGCCAACAAACTTGACAATATTCATGTAATGGTTGTATTGTAGAAACCCATGAACAACCCACACTGACCCTAGAAGAAATCAAGGACCTCAAAAAGCCAACCACAATTTTTAAAAAATGAAAGAGTCATGAGAAACCAACTCAAAGTGAATGGCCCAAGACCAGATGGCTTCACAGTGAATTCTACCAATCATTCAAAGATGATCTTATAGCAATCTTGCTCAACTTCTTCCAAAAAATTGAAAAGGAAGTAATGCTATAAAATTCAGTCTCTGGAGCCAATTTCACCTTAATACTAAAGCCAAATAGAAATATTATGAAAAAAAAATTATAGACCAATATCCCTAATGAATATAGGTAGAAAACTTCAAGAAAATACTTCCTAACCAAACACAAAAGTGCATTAAAATTTACAACATGACCATGTTTTTTTTTAGTTTTGACATACTGGTGCCAGGGATTAAAACTAAGACCTTGTATGTGGGAAGCTGACACTTAAGCACTGAGCCACATTGGCTCCCCTGAGTTAGTTTTTTTGTTTGCTTATTGTTGGTTTTTGCTTTTAGGAGGCACCAGGAACTGAACACAGAACCTCTCATATGGGGAGCAGGTGTTAAACTGCTTAGCAACATCCACTCCCAGATCATATTGGTTTTATAACAGGTATGCAAGGATGGTTCAATGTAAGAAAATCAATCAGTTTAATTTACCTCATTAGTAAATTGGAGAAAAAAAATCACTTGATTATCTCAAATGATCCAGAAAAAGAATTTGACAAAATATTATATCCCTTCTTGATAAAAACTCTGTGAAACATAGCAATAGAAGAAAGCATTCTTAATATTATAAAGGTCACATATGAAAAACCCATGACAAATATTGTACTAAAAGGTGAAAAACCATTTTCCCCAATGAGATTGGGGGAAAAAAAATGAATGTCCACTATTTTTGCTGTTATTCAATATTGTGCTTGATGTTCTAGCTAGAGCAATTAGGCAAGTAAAATATATAAAAGGCCCCCAAATAGGAACAGAAGAAGTAAAACTTCCACTATTCCCTGATATGAACCTATATTAAAAAATCCTAAAAAATCCACAGCAATACTACTAGAATAGACAACTTCAGGAAAGTGGCAGAATTCAAGATTAATATGCAAAAAATCAATAGTGTTTCTATACACTACTAATGAGCAAATTGAAGAGGAAGTTAGGAAAAAATTTTATTTACAATATTGACTAAAATAATCAAATATTTAGGAATAAACAACCTAGAACATAAGGGGACTATATTTAGAGAACTACAAAACATTGTTAAAAGAAACCAAGGAAGACTTCAGTAAATTGAAGGACATTCTGTGTTCATGTGTTTGAAGACTGAATATCACCAAGATGTCAATTTTACCCAAAATGATCTATAAATTGAATGCAATCTCAACATAAATTCAAACAGTCTTCTTTGTAAAATTGGAAAAGCCAATTATCAAATTTATCATGAAGCAGACAGGCCCCTGAATAGTCAAAACTATTGTTACAAGAAGAATGAAGTTGAAGGATTCTCATTTCCTGACTTCAAAGCATATTATTTACTTAAAGTGATAATAAACACCATGTACTGGTATAAAGATAGATTGCTTGATGATATTGAATCAGGAGTTCAAAATAGACCCTTACATCTATGGGCAAGTGATTTTTGACAAGGCTATGAAACCAACCCAGCTGAGTTAGAACAACCTATTCAACAAATGGTGCTGGGAATACTAGATACCAAAACCTCAAAGAAAGAAAAGGATTCCTATCTCACACCTCATTAACTTAAATGAGCTCAAAATAGGTCAAGAACCTAAATGAAAAATCTAGAATCATAAAACTCCTAGAAGAAAATGTAGGGAAAGAACTTTAAGATCTTGAGTTACGTGGTTGTTTCTTGGCTCTTACCCCCAAAACACAAGCAGTGAAAAAAAAATAGATAAATAGGGCTTAGAACTTCCTCAAAATAAAACACTTTTATGTTTCAAACAACTTCTAAAGAAGGTGAAAATGCAGATTATTCAGTGGAAGAAAATCTTCAGTAACCACATTTCCAACAAGGGTTTTATTTTCATGTTATATAAAGAGATCATATGACTCAATGACAGAAAGACAAACAACCTAATTAAAAACTGGGCAAAAGACCTGAATAGACATTTCTTCAAAGAGGAAATACAAATGGCCAATAGAGCTCATGAAAAGATGCTCAGCATTACTAGGTATTAGGGAAATGCCAATCGAAACTACATATCATGCCTTACAGAATGGCAATTTTAAAATAAAACAGAAATCTGTGGGTGCTGTAGGCGATGTGGAGAAATATGAACACCTCTTCACTGTTCGTGGTAATGTAAATGGTGTTGCCTCTGCAGAGGATGATTTGGTTGTCCCTCAGGAAGCTAAATATAGAACTGCCCTATTATTCAGCAATCCTACTACTAAGAATATATAAGGACTGAAAGCAAGGATGGTAACAGATATTTGCAAACCCATGTTCATAGTGGTATTATTGACAATTGCTAAAAGATGGAAACAGATTAAATTCCAATCAACCAAGGAATGTATAAACAAAATGTGGTATATACATGTTATGGAATACTATTCAAGTGTAAGAAGAAATGAAATTGGGATGCATGTGAGAACAAGGATGAACCTTGATAATATTATAATGAGTGAAATAAGACAGAAACAAAAGGATGAATATTGAATGTTCTCACTGATATAGACTAAAGAAGATTAGCAAGCTATTGGAATTACACTATAGAGTATAGGTTAGTAGGAGACAGAATGCTAACGTAAGAAGTGGTTGATGGTACTGAATATATGTAGAATGTTTAATAAGGTCAATTATAAATATGTTGTAATGGATAGAGTTGATATTAGCAAACTATAATGACTATTACGCACACTGCTTATTTATAATTTGGGATTGTAGTTGAAAGATGTAGTCTAAGGAGGTTAATGTTAATTGAAAGACAGCAGAAGATAATTTAGGGATGGTATAACAGTGCTTTTGGAGGTAGATGAGGATTGTGGTTACTACTATAAATACAAGAATGTTCTTCAACTACAAGATGCTAAGAATTTGGTGATAAATAGGAAAAATGCAAGTGATATGATTTATAGACTATAGTACCAGTAATATTGTAATATTTTTGTAGAAATGGTAAAGAAGATACTATATCAATGCTAAAGATAAAAAAATATGGGTTGAGTTTTATAAAATATGAATATGATTAAAGATTTGTCTTCAACTTCTTAATTAAGATGAAGTTGGTCATCACATTTAACCCTTTCATTTTTTATGGGCTAAAATTAGTTTATTTCAAAGACTGTGGGAGAACAAACTAAAATTCGGCCTTTTCACTCTCAGGAGCACAGATTCCAAAGTATAGTCCACTGATAAGGCATCAATCTTTGGAGCTATCTCCCTTATATAGGACCTGGGTGTCTCCAGAGGTCTCAGGAGCCCCTCTGTGTGGGATGATATCCACTTTGGTGTTCTCTGAGATCCTACTGAGGTGTGCATAAGTGTTACCTCTGGGATGACCTCCCGACACTCTTTGAAGTCTCTTAGCCACATGAACTCATTTGTCTTTACCTTTTCCCCCTTTTATTCAAGGTCTTTTTCTAGTCATATTGCCTGTTAGCACTTGATATTAATCTCCTTTTGCCAGGGAAGCTCATCCCCGGTGGAATAATGTCCCATGCTGGGGGGAAGATAGTGCATTCATATGCTGAGTTTGGCTTAGAGAGAGGCAACATTTGAGCAACAAGGAGGCTCTCAGGTGGCACCCCATAACAGTAGGCAAAGTTTCAATTACAAGACCAAAGACTCGTAAGGCTAGTCATCAAAAACAAGAACCCATCAGTGGGCCATCCTCTTTTGCCAGACACTGCCCCTGCAATCAGGGAACTGCTGCTGCTCTCTTGGAGAATGTGGCAGAGTTCTCCAGGCTGGGAATTCATAATTCTCTCATTTATTGAGTGATTGTCTACCCACTGTGACCATGCCCCACCCCTTGATCATTTGAACTATTTTATATATCTTTCATGTATATTCAGGTGAACTTCCTCCCATGAATCCCCCATCCCAGACAGCCCCCACAAATGATCCTATCCTGCCCCCTCTGTAACCCGTCTGTGATCCAAACCTTCCTTGAAGATGAAGCCCATATAATAGCCAAATACAATTAATAAGAAAATTACATAATAAAGATAAGTTTAAATGTAAGAGATAAAATACATGGTAACTTTAAAAAAAAACACACTAGAAATAAAATAAAATTAAAGGATTGGGATATTCAAAAAATGGGAAAAAAATTAAAAAATTTTTTACATTAAGGTCCATCAGTCCCTTCTATTCAAAGTTATATGGATGCTGGAGTTTGTAGGTGTACTTCCAGAGACTGCAGCCTCTGGCCTGCCCTTGTGCCAGCTGTGCCTGGAATCTCGGTGGAACTGCAACTCCTACCCTACAGCCCAATGGACTCACCCAAGTCACCAGGTGAGGAGATGATGATGGGCAATGGCCATCCCAGGGAACGGAGAGAGCCTGCAGCTGCAGGCAGGATAATCCCATGCATCATATCCATGGGATATAAGCCCCCTGTCATTTGGAGGTTGAGTGGACATCACCATCCCAAACTCCTCAGGATTGGGAGAAGAGCTATAGACTAGAGTGGACTTAACGTTATTCTGTTGTAAACATAATGTGATTCAAGCAATTGAAGAAATTAGAACAGTGAGGTGGAGCCAGTGGCCACTGAACACTTTTGGGACAGGGAAGGAAAAAGCAGCTATAATACAGGTGCTTTCTCAGGTCTTTGGAATTATCCTGAGTAACATTACAATGACAGATTATGGGCATTGTACATCAGCATATAACATGCAGAACTGTGTGGGAGAGAGTGGGGTCTACAATGTGAACTATGGTCCATGCTTACGGGCAAAGCCCCAGGATGTGTATATCCATAGCAGGTGATGTGCCACACTAATGAAAGATGTTTATGTGGGATGTTATGGGAGGTGTGTGGGTGTGGAAAATGGAAATCCCTGTAATTATTGTGTAACATTTATGTAATCTAAGCATCTTTTAAAATATGTATATAAGAAAAGAAATCCAGATATAATACAAATCAGTGGTAAACAGCAGTGAAAAAAAATACAAATAAACCAGACAGATAGAAACAGAATAGCAGCTATGTATGGCAAGGGAAGCATAGAGAGACTGGGTGGTGATGAGTTTTTGTTCATCTGTTTTATTATTATTATTATTATTATTATTGGAATATTAAAAATGCTCTATTAATGATTGAAATGATGAATGCACAAGGATGTGATTATACCAAATACCATTGATTGAAAACTCTGGATAGATTTATGCTCTATTAATAAAAATGATTTGTTAAAAAAAAATTCGGTCTTTCCATCTCTGGACATATAAATGACCCTTCAACAATTATGAAGCACAGAGCCCAGTGTCCATATATTCTTCTTCTGTCTGCTGGTCAGAAAATATCTAATTATTAAAGTCTCCGGGAACATAAGCCCACTATCCAAAAGACTCAAGTAATGGAATTCCTTTTCATTCTGTCTAATATTCAAACATAAAAACATTACTACTACTACTAATCATAATAACAACATTGACCCCTCACCAATTATTTTATTCAATAATACTCCAACCCACCAAAAAAGACGACCATCCTCTTTCAGGAAGCTGACAGGTGGGCAGGCGGTAAGGCTCTGCCTGGAAATCCAAGCATTTGAGTACTGAAAGGAAGGACAAGGTCACAGGGCATGGCCAAGGCAGGGTACTAAATCTAAGTGTGGCCCCACCCACGGAGCTGCCAGTGAGCAGTGATGGGAAGAGAGCAACCGTTTAACCCTAAGCACTGGCCCAGCTGTGTTCTGCATCCAGCCTGGCTTAGGGCAAGGCCCAGTGAGAGTCCGAGCTTAGAGAAATTCCAAGAATGGAGAAGTGGGCACTGGCTCTGCCCCTTAGCCAGGGAGGAAGGGAGGCTGGAACTAGTGATGGTGCCTGCAGACTTGACCTCCCCATTGCCTCCCGCAGAGGTGAGATTCGATCTGATGAGTCCAGTGCCCACGCGCCCGCCCTCCCTCCTGTCAAGGCTGAGTGGGGCAGGACACAGCTCCCTGCATCCACCTAGGCCGTGAAAGGAGGGAAAGTCACCGGTCGCAGGAGTTCCCAGCCGAGGACAGAGACTGTGGCGGCCATCAACGGAGGTACTTAGCTCTCGTCAAAACCAAAAACGTGACAAGGTCCGTGGCTGGTCAAGAAGGGATCAAGGATACCCAACTTGTGGAGGAGGACTAAGCACTTCAGGACTTGGGGCCTAATTTCACCCTGTTTATACTCTTACAAAGGCCATTTTTTGAGCTCCTTGAGAAATATGCCTCATTGGGCGCTGGACTGGCTAGTCAATAACGGGCAACTGGACCCCCCCCTCTCTCTCTGCGGCAAAGCCGCTGGATCAACCTAAGACAGGGGCCTGGCCAATTGCTGCCATGGTTTCCAATGACCGGTAAGATCCAGCAGCCGTTTAGCA
>JAQZBX010053173.1:0-18953 GCA_029593785.1 Cabassous unicinctus | reverse complement strand
GGATGACATGATCCTATATTTAGAAAATTCTGAAATGTCTACAACAAAGGTACTTGAGCTAATACATGTGTTCAGCAAACACTCAAAAATCAGTAATGTTTCCTTACACTAGTATTGAACAATCTGAGGAGGAAATCAGGGAAACCATTCCATTTACAACAGCAACAAAAAGACTCAAATACCTAGGAATTAATTTAACAAAGAATTATAGGGCCTATATGCAGAAAACTACGAAACAATGCTAAAAGAAATTTTAAAAGACCTAAGCAAATTGAAAGACATTCCGTGTTCATGGATTGGAACACTAAATATTGTGAATATGTCATCCAACCCAAACTGATTTATAGGTTCAATGCAATGCCAATCAAATTCCAACAGTCTACTTTACAGAAATAGAAAAGGCAATTACCGAATTCATTTAGAAGTGAAAGTTCACCTGAATAGCCAAAAGCATTCTAAAAAAGAAGAACAACGTGGAGGAATTTCACTGCATGAACTTGAAACATATTATAAAGCTACAGTGGTCAAAACAGCATGCTACTGGCATAAAGATAGACACATCGATCAGTGGAATAGAATTGAGAGTCCAGAAATAAATCCTTACCTCTATGGCCAACTGGTTTTTGTCAAATCTACCAAGTCCATGTTAATGGGACAAAAACAGTCTCTTCAATGAATGGTGCTGGGAGAACTGGATATCCATAACCAAAAGAATGAAGGAGGACCCCTATCTCACCCACTATACAAGAATCAGCTCAAAATGGATCAAAGACCTAAGTATAAAAGCCAGGACCATAAAACTACTAGAAGAAAGTGTAAGAAAATATCTACCTTACATACAAAACATGAGCAATAAAAGAAAAACTAGATATATGGGACCTCCTTAAAATTAAACACTTTTGCACCTCAAAAGACTTTGTCAAAAGGGTTAAAAGACAGCTGACTCAATGGGAGAAAATATTTGGAAATCACATATCCAATAAGGGTTTAATATTCATGATACATGAAGAGATGCTACAACTCAACAATAAAAAGACAAACAACCTGATTTAAAAAATGGGCAAAAGACTTGAATAGACATTTGTCCAAAGAAGAAACACAAATGGCAAAAACTACATGAAAAAAATGTTCAACATTGCTAGCAATTACGGAAATGTAAATCAAAACTACAATGAGATATCATTTCACACCTATCAGAATGGCCACTATTAAAAAGACAGGGAACTACAAGTGTTGGAGAGGATGTGGAGAGATAGGAACACTTCTTCACTGTTGGTGGGGATGTAGAATGGTACAGCCACTGTGGAGGACTGTTTGGCAGTTCCTAAGGAAGTTGAATATAGACTTGCCATGTACCACTAAAGAAGGTGAATATAGACTTGCTGGCAATACCACTACTGGGTATATACCCAGAAGAACTGAGAGCAGTGACACAGACAGACATCTGCACACCGATGTTCATAGCAGCATTATTCATGATTGCCAAAAGTTGGAAACAACCCAGGTGTCCATCAACAGATGAATGGATAAACAAACTGTGGTTTATTCACACAATGGAAAATTATGCAGCAGTAAGAAGTGAAATCACAAAGCACATGACAACATGGATGAACCTGGAGGACATTATGTTGAATGAAGCAAGCCAGACACAAAAGGACAAATACTGTATGATTGCACTACTATGAACTAAATATATTGTGTAATCTCATGATGTTAATAACCTGAATATGAGTCACCAGAAAATAGGATGAGCTTAGAGAATGGAAAGCTGAGGGTTAACTTGTGCAGAATTGGTAAAAAGGATGTGTGTTAATCTTAGGAAATGAATAGAAAAGGTAAAAGCCCAAAATAATGTTTGTAACTGGCAGTACTATTACGTGAGCATGAAAGTGTTTTAAAGGGAAAGTCTAAGGTCACGTATATTACTAAAAAGAAAGTTAAAAAATGTAACATGGGACTGTATAGCATAGTAAAACTACATGTGAAATATGAATATGGGCAAAATTGCATATATAAGACCATTTCTCTTTGAACTAATACATGTTAATACTACAAGATGTTAATATCAGACAAAAAAAATTATGCTATGTGAAAGAAACCAGACACAAGTACTACATATTGTATGATTCCATTTATATAAAATGTAAATATAAATCAATTTATAAAGATGAAATTAGATTAGTGGTTATGTAAGGCTGGGGAAGGATAGAGGGATTGAGAAGTGACTGCTAAGGGGTGTGGGGTTTTTCTTTTTGGAGTAATAAAATTGTTCTAAAAATTTTTGTGGTGATGAATACACAATGTTGTGATTATACTAAAATCCATTGATTATACACTTTGGATAGATCGTATGGCATGTGAATATATCTCAATAAAACTGCTTAAAAATAAATAAATAAATGTGCAAAAATAGCCAGAAATAGCAGCTATGAAAAAGAGAGAGATTATAGGAAAATCAAAGTTATAAAAGAATATGAATAAAATGTGGAAGAATCAAAGGCAGACTTATACTCATAGTGTTTGGAAATAAGAAGTCTAACTGCCAGAAGAAACAGCTGTAAGAGTCCAGGCTGATTGTCTCTGGGATAGAGAACTCTCCTACAAAATGCTCTGGGAGGGGAGTGGATGAGTGCCCACCTCCTACATGGGAGGTCCCGGGTTCCCTTCCCGGTACCTCCTAAAGAAGACAAGCAGATGCCACGATGAGCAAACGCCGCAACCTGGAGACGCCGCAAACAGCCAGGAGCGGAAGTAGCTCAAGCAGTTGAGTACTCGCCTCCCACATGGGAGGTCCCAGGTTCCGTTCCTGGTGCCTCCTAAAGAAGACAAGCAGACAGACAAAGGAGCCGGCTCTGGCGGTGGTGGCGGCGGGGGGGGGGGTAGGATAAAAATAATAATAATGGAGGAGAAAAGGCTAAAAAGGACATTATTGGGACATATGAAAAAATTGGACCATAGCTTATAAATTTATATCAATGTTAAATCTCTTGAACTTGATAACTGCACTTAAGGTTATTACATAAGTGAATATATTTGTTCTTAGGAAAAGTACAGGGAAGTACTATGTGTTCAAGGAGCATGATGTATACAAGCTACTCTCACATGTTTAGAAAATAGAATGATCTGGAAAATGCGGCAAAATCTTAAAATTGGTGGATCTGGGTATCTGGTGGTAATAGGGATGTTGGAATTCTCTGTTTGGGTTTTGTGTTATTTTTGTAATTGTCCTGTAAGTTTGAAATCATTTCAAAATTAAATGTTTAAGAAAAAATGCCTATTAGAGTACACCAATATCCACAGCAGCATTATTCACAGTTTCCAAGAGCTGGAGACAACCCAAGTGTCCATCAACAGATGAACGGATAAACAAAATGTGGAATACCCATACAGTGGAATATTACTCAGCCATAAAAAGGAATGAAGTTCTGATCCATGCTACAAACAGATGAACCTTGAAAACAGTAAGCTAAATGAAATAAGCCCGGCACAAAAGCACCAATATTGCATGATTTCATTTATATGAAATTTCTAGGATAAGCAAATTCATAAAGAAAGTAGCTTAGAGCTTACCAAGTACTAAGCTACTTGGTAAGCTTAGTATTAAGTACTTAGTACTAAGTACTAAGTAAGTACTAAGAGGGAGGGGGGTATTGCTTTATTTATTTATTTATTTTTTAAAGATTTATTTATTTTATTTATTTATCCCCCCCTTGCTGCTTGTGCTGCTGTGTCCACTCGCTGCATGTCTTCTCTGTGTCTGGTTATCTACCCCTTGCTGTGAGGTCGTGCCGCATCAGCCCACGGCGCCGCGCGAGCCGGCCTGCCCTCACAAGGAGGCGCCGGGAATCGAACCCGGGGCCTCTCATATGGTAAACGGGTGCTCTATCCATTGCGCCACACCCGCTTCCTGCCGTGAGGTTGCTGCATCAGCCCACCGCACCGCTCAGGCCGGCATGCCCTCACAAGGAGGCCTCGGGACACGAACCCGGGCCTCCCATATGGTAAACGGGGGCTCTATCCACTGAGCCACACCTGCTTCCCGGGGTATTGCTTTAACAGTACACAGTTTCTGTTTGATAATGGTGGTGATGGTAGCACAACATTGTGGATGTAATTAATGCCACTCAATTGTACATTTAAAAATGGCTAAAATGGCAAATTTTAATAGATAGATATATATACATATATGAACTAGACATAGGCCACAGAAGAAGCAACACTGTTTTTGTCAGCCCAGCACTGGACACCTGATCCCATGGGGCTTCTTGGTACATGGGGAGTCAGAGAAGGAAGTAAAGATAGAAGGAAGAGAACAGATGGGGACTGAGGGGCAGGATGTCATCAGCAGGAAGGGAAAATGACCAAGAGTCTGAGGTAAGAAACCAGCAATTCTAAATTTCCCTCCTAGTGAGACTTTATTAGTAACCAACACGCTTACCTTTCAATCCATACCCACAGGGATGGAAGAGGCTTGGAAGTCTTCTGTGGCCCATAGGCTGCGGGAAGATAGGGGTGGGATAGGGGCTGAACCCATAGGTCGGCGGGCCTGTGCCCCAAAGCGACAGGGAGGCAGTCAGGGGGCTTAGAACGAACGGCCCAGGAAATGACAGGGAGGAAGAGGAGCCAGCTGTCCTGAGGCCGGGCTCGGGCTGGGAGGCCAGGCAGGCAGAGGCTGCCAGCCGACAGCAGCCTCCGTGGGGGCCCACGAGGCTGGCGCGTCACCCCGCGGGCCAGGCCTGGTCTGCTCTTAGCAGTGGTGACGTGGGGCACCTCGGGACCAGGGTGCTTCGCTTTAGACGACATGCAGCTCTAGGACCCCGGGGGCTGGCCCAGCATCCGTGACAGAGAAACCGTAAGGAATCCTGTAGGCACAACCCCAAAGTCCCCACACCCCATCAGCCCCCAAATAATGTCACCTTTACGTCAATACGCCGGATCCCCCCTGCTTGTTCCCACTCGCCCGCTCAAGACCCCAGGGCCGGCGAATTTCCCTCGAGTGCCTTGGGGAGTTCTCACGTGGACTCCCAGACACGCCTCCCCAGCGACCCCACTCCTTTCTGGCGGCGGCCCTACTCGTGACCTGGACTGGGCGCGCCTCATCTCTGGCTCCACTGCCGCTGCGCCTTGTGACAATGCCAACGCCTGTCCCAAGAACGCCGGAGACGCCGGGTTCCAGGCAGAAACGGAGGGTGGCTCCTCCCTGGTTTTGTGGAACACTGGGCCGCCTTGACCCTGGGGCACCCACGCGGCCGGACCTCAGCAACCTGCGACGACCAAATACGGTCATTTGAGCAAAAACAGCTACATTGTAATGCCCCAGAGTCCTCCTCCGCGTCCCACCTCCCTCTTCTCCGAGTGGGGTCAGGGTTTAATGCTAGAGGCCCTCGGGGTCGTTTCGGCGGCCTTTGGCTCGGTCTCCCTTGTTGCACCCCTGGCGTCCAGGGTCAGCAAACGTCCACTTCTGCACAGCCCTGGAGCTGATCTAGGTTCTCTCCAAAGTATCGTGTACGTGATTTGCCCTGGAAAACACAACATGCTTTACTCACAGTGCCAAGCGTTCTTTATAAAAACTGTTTACCCCGAAGCCCCTAAGCTCTCCAGCTTTTCAGAGGTACAGCCAAGTGTCTGCAGGAGCCCCCGTCCACGGCCGGGCAGCAGGCACTTGTTCCCTAGAAACCCAGTCATCCCAGAGCTGGCCGCGGAGCCCCTGTGCAGAGCCGTCAAGCCCTGGAGGAGGCTGTGGGTTTCCCGTTCCCTCCGGGCACCGGCACCCAGGAACACCTCTGTGGGAGTCAGGACGGCACCTGGGGCCAGTGCTGGGCTCCCAGCCTCAGGGGCTGAGCTCCACTCCAAACTCCCCATGCGCCTGGCTTGGAATCGAGACCTGCTCAGCCACACGCCTGGCCAGCGCCTAAAGACCCTGCCCTAAAGAAACACGCCGCACTCCGTTTTCTGCTTTCCCTCTCGCCCCCAGCAAGCCTCAAAGCCAGCGCCCAGCAGCCTGCAGGGCTCCAGGGAGCGAGAGCCGGTCCCGCCAGCAGGTGGAGCTCTGGGCCCAGAGGATGGGGCAGTGCAGGGTCAGGCTCCGGCAGGGAGTTAGCACACGCTGGGCGGAGGGGCCGGGGGTGCCAGTGGTGATAGTGGGGTGGGGACCTCCAGAGGCAGCCCAGTGCCTTGCTGGGTCACCCACAGCCTCAGGGACGCAGGCAGCCTGAACTCTGTGGGTTGCAGAGAGACCATTGTGCCCTGTCCCTGCAAGAAACAGGGGAGACTCCCAACAGAGGCTGTCTGGTCACTCTCCTGACCATCCAGGGGCCCGTCCTTGGTCCATATCCCAGGAACCTCCAGCTTCTGATTGGCCGGCAGCTGCTGGTCTGATGGAGAAACAGCCATAGTGCATATCCTTTCTGGATTGGGAAGATGCCTCAGCCCTTCATCATGAGCTCACTGGGCCTACCACCAGGCCCTCTTTGCAAGTCTCACCCGGCAGGGCTGGGAAGGCCCCCACCATGCTCTCTTACGTCCTAGTCTGGCTGGAATCCTGCCTTCTCGCCTGTCGGACGGGTTCGGGTGACTTGACTGCATGGAGCCTGTGCTCCTAAATGCAGTGTCATCAACACTTCCCAGCATCATCTCTCCTGCAGCTCCAGCTCACTTTCCTGGAGCAGCTGCCTGCTTTGGTAGGGACAGAAGCAGCACCAGATGACTCCGTGCAAGGGCCTGAGTTCCCCTTGACCATGAGTCTGGAGGGTCATCCTATAAAAGATTTTTCCCCCAGAGCTGCTTAGACAAGTGTGAGTAGACGTTCCCATTACGAGTTCATTCATTCATTCCACACTTACTTCTTAAGAAGTGTGGTGGTTAAATCCACGTGTCATCTTGGCTAGGTTGTGAGGTCTAGTTGTTTGGTCAAGCAAGCACTGGCCTGGTTGTTACTGTGAAGGCTGTTTCATAGATGGGTTCATAGCATAAGTCAGTCAATTGCATCTGGGGCTGACTGCATCTACAATCAACAAAGGAAACTGACTTCAGTAATGAGGTGAGTCTCTTCATCCAATCAGTGAGAGATCGTAAAGCTAGAAGAATTTCTGCTGCTTCTTCTGCCAGATAGCTTCTCCTGGGGAATACAACTTCACCTTCATCAGAGTTTCCAGCTTGCAGCCTGCCCTACAGAATTCAGACTTGCCAATCCCCAAGGTCACGTGAGCCAATTTCTATAATAAAAATCTCTTAATACTGATATATATATATAATATGTGTGTTTATACTTATATAATATATATTATATTTACTTTATATATATTATAGGTATACATATTTAAGTATTTATCCTGTCAGTTCTGCTTCTCTGGAGACCCTAACACACCCATGTCAAGCCCTATTCTAGAAGCTGGGGTTCAGCAGTGAACAAAACAAAGTGCCTGCTCTCATAGAGCTTACATTCTACTGTGGGAAGACAATAGACAGATAAACAAATAACATCTCACGTGGTGATAACTGCTAAGAAGAAAAATCAGAGTTTGGGGCTATAGTGTGGCCAGGAAGGCTATGACTGTGTGCCATCTGAAGACTAGTATTCAGAGAAGGTCTTTCTTTTTTTCCTTTTCTTTTTTTTTTTCACAAAGGTATTGTTTCTAAGAATGAAAATTTGAAAACAATCTGCCATCAGCAGGGAAAAGAATATGTAAATTATGTTCTACCAACTGAATAGACTATTTTGCAACCATTTACTATACTACACATTGCTCGAGGCTGTGAGGAAATAAGTGCTCTCTTACACACGGCTAGTGGGAATATAAACTGGTGTATCAAGAATGTAAGAAACATGTGTACATGTGATTTAATTTCAGAAATCTTCCCTGAAGGCCTTTCCGATAAAGTGAATTTGAGCAGAAACCTGAAGGAAGTGAGGAAGTGCGCTATGTGTGTATCTGGGGAGAAATGGCCCAAGCAGAGGAACTCAAAAGGTCAAGGCCCCGAAGGAAGAGTGCCGGGTGAGCCTGAGAAACAGAAGGCTTCCGGTGCGGCCTGAGTGAGGTGAGAGGGGTGGGGGATTTGAGAGCCTGCAGGGAACCAGATCACGTAGCCCATGGAAGCGATTTTGGATTTATTTCCAGGGACATGGTTGACATTGAGGAGTTTTGAGAGGAGGAGCGACATGATCCGATTCGAGTTATAAAAAGAACACAGTGTCTGCTGGATGCAGTGTAGACAATAGTGCGGCAAGGGTGGAAGCAGGGAGACAGAAGGCTCTGCAGTAGTCCAGGTGAGGGATGATGGTACTGGATAGGGATGGAATCCGGACAGATTTCAAAGGTAGAGCCAGCACGATTCCCTGGTGGATTCCATGTGTGACATTAGAGAAAGATAAAAGTCAAGGATGACTTCAGAGATGACAAAGACTTTTGATGTGAGCAAATAAAAAGAATGAAACTACCATGACAAAATGCTTTCAACCTGGAGCTCTTGTGTTTCCCTGAAGAGAAAATAAAAACCAGCAACCAGGAAAGAGAAATGCCAAGGGTTAGGGAACACAATGATCGTAGTCTACTGAAGATGACGGTCCTGCAAATATACACATTGACAGGCACATGAGCATGTGTATTAGTCAGGGTTCTCTCGGAAAACAGAATCAACAGGAGATATCTGTCAATAATATGAGATTTTATGAGTCTCTCATGCGACCGTGGGGATGCACAAGTCCAGGTTCCGCAGGCAGGCTGCAAACCAGGGGCTCCGATGAAAGTCCGATGAAAGGTCCTTGATGAGTTTCTGGGAGAAGTTGGCTGTCCAACAACGAGCTGGGAAATTCTCTCTGAATGTTGAAATCACTTCCCCTTTTAAGGCATTCAACTGATTGGATAAAAGCGTCACCCATTGCTGACACAATCTCCCTGATTGATGCAGATGTAATCAGCCATCCACGCAGTAAACTCACTGGTGATGGAAGTCCATAAATGCTCTTGTATTACAATTAGCCCAGTGCTTGCTGGAACAAACACCTGGACACAATTACCTGGCCGAGTTGACACATTAGCCTAACCATCACAGCATGCAAGGGATGCAATGGGGACCTTGCCACTGACCACATGGCTGCAGGTGTACATGTGGATGTGCCTATGGCACATGCAGAGGGTGCCACTGCAGGTGTGTGTTCTCATGTGCAGGCGCCATGTGGCACACCCAAGTGGAATCTTGTTAAAATGGCAGCCTGGGATGGTAGTTCCTCATCTTATTTTGACCAATGCATGTCCATAATGACTCAACCAGCCCTAATACCTTCTGTGGCAAAACCTTGAGGTTTTATTTGGGATATCAAAAGGATTAGAGCTACAATCAGATTACTCTAAATTCTAATAGACAATTATAAATGGTATGCAGAAAGTTCTGATCTCAGCCTCTAGTTTCTCTTCATGTAGAAGCTAGTGAAAATCCAAGAGAACAGTCTCTTTCTTTCAAGCTTCTTCTGTCCTTTCAGGTTTTCTCTGTCCAAGGATTCTTCCATATCCTCTTCTTTGGTTCTCATGCTGGTACTTGCCACATGATGTAGTTTGCTCTGTATTTCAAAGGATGGTTTAGGTCTCTCTAATATGCTCTATGAAATGCTGGAGGTCTGCTCTTCTTGGCAATCCCAAGAAGGCCATGCGATGTGGCAGTTCTGTTTCCCTTGCCATGCTGTGTTTTCTCTCTGGAATGAGCCTCCTCTATGAGCTTTGGCCATGGGAGGGCTATTTTATACCCACACAGGGGACCCTTAACAGTGGGTGAGACTGCTGCATAGCCAGGATGTTTTCAGTACCTGTTTTGCATATTTTTCCCCATCGGAATGTCTGTAGTTTAATGACAAAATGAGAAGAGTCAACAATCTGCTTTCAAAATCTCCATTCCTGGCAGTCTATAAAGTAGAAGATACCAGTCGATTTTCCTTGACACCATCGGCTGACAGTAATTCTGTTTAGAATTGACAAGAATAATTTGACTCCCTGACTCACCCTCGCATGAGCTCAGAGTCACCCCAATGGTATGCAAGTAAAACCCTGGGAATTATGGAAGAATGGCCTGAGATGGTACAGGGTCTCTTGGTTCAGTTTTGTCCTTGCCTTGGTCAGAGACACGGGACAAAGTCATACATCTCCCTGTCTCTAGGACCTTCTCATGGTTTAGCCAAGGAAGGCCCCACCCACTCTGCCCAAGTGTGACGACAAGCCAGGATTTCCCTCCGAGAAACCATTTGAAGCTGGAAGAGCAGCCCCTCCCCATTCAGGCATGTTCACATTCAGGCAAATGCCCCCAGCCCTCCTTCCACTCTTCAGTCTGCCTCTCCTTCCAGGGTCAATGGAACATGTAAGATTATCACATTCCTGGCCCCCGGTGCACGGCACGTAGAGAATCCAGGTAAAACCGAAGCCACCCACCATAGCAGTTTATCATCTAGGTCATTTAGTCATTTGTCCAAGCCAGAACAATTGTCCCCTGAACCCAAAAAATCCGACAATCCAGATGCCCACTGCTTTATTGCCTGTCATGGAAGAACCATAGGTAGTCACACTGGGGTTTTTGTTTTGTGCAGGCTTTTGAGCAAGGGGGTGGAATTCAAGCCGGCATGAGCCACGTCGTTCTTTAGAATACCACCAGAATGATGGAAGGAAATGGTGGAGATTACCTTGAGGTTGGAAAGAAAAGCTTTGGGGCCAGGTAAGTGATGTGTAAATTCATCAGATGAAAAACATCTAAGAAATTTCCTCATACTTTTGAAAATGAGAAATTGGTATAAACTCCGCTTCCGCAAACCTACAGTTGCTTAAGCGATTGAACTCTGTTCTGGAAAGGGAGAGGAGGTGGAGGGTAGTCATGTGTAGCTCAGGCTGATCCAGAGCCCTGGTTTTGATCAGTACCGAGACAGCATTCTAAGCCACCAGGATGCTCCCACGGCACAAGCCAGGAAGCAAAGTGGAAGTTACCACAGCTTGCCATCTTCCAGGGCATTCTTAGAGGATAGGACAACTCAAGACCCTAGTAGTGGAAGAGCCTTATACCTTGGAGGAGGATCTCTACTGAGAAATCAGAATCTAGGTTCTCCAGCAAGCTCTTTCCCTCCCCCAGCATTTCCTCAGGCTACAGGAAAGAGGCTTAAAATTATACCATAGCTCAGAAGGGGTGACAACATGGTTCCACATGAATGAGAAGGCTGTCAAGAAGATTTCTCTCACACTGGCACGGAGCAGATAGAAAGTCTGCCCATGTTCACCTTGAGTTGGAAGGAATTTTTAAAAGTGGCTTTACCATTGGGCAAATACACTATGGGGGGTGGAGTGGGACACTTCACGTAAAAGGCAAAGAACCCATTTTGAAAGAAACCATAACTGAAGAAACAAAGGCACTCCACACAGAAACGTGCATGCCAATGTGCAATGAAGCATTATTCACAACTGCCCAAAGTGGAAACAACCCAAGTGTCCACCAATGGATGGAGAAACAAAATGTGGAATATACATAAAATTGGAGTACAATTCAGCCATAAAAAGGAATGAAGTTCAGATACATGCTACAAATTGGGTAAACCTGGAAACTATTATGCTAAGTGAAAGAAGCCAGACAAAAAGAAGCCACATATCGTATGATTCCATTTATATAAAATGTCCATATTAGGCAAATCTATAGAGATAGAAAGTGGATTTGTGGCTACTTAGGATGGGTGGGGGTGGAAGGTGGGGAGGAGTGGGTGAATGGGGGGATGGTGATACCCTAAGGGAATGAGGTTTCTTTTTGAGGTGATGAAAATGACTGGTGATGGTCGCACGTATCTGTGATTATATTAAAAGCCATTGAACTAAGCACTTTAAATGGGTGAATTGTATGGTATACAAAGGAATATATCTCAATAAAGCTGTTAAAAAATAAGAACTGGCAATGTTGCCTAAAAGATTCATTTAAAGAAAAAAAAAAGACGCAGAAAAACGAATACTAAAGGCACGGAAAAGATTTTTTTAAAAAAAGAAAAGAAACAAAGGCACATTTACTGCAAATTCTTACACTAGAAAAGAATTCTAAAACGTGACTTCAGAAAACCAAGTTCTAGAAGATGATGCGACAGTGCATCAGTTAAGGTCCAGTCAGGAAAATAGAAACTACATTTATTATTTTAACAGAGATAATTAATATATGAGTATACGTCGAGAGGTAACACGCAGGCAGTAACTGTGGAAAGCAGCTACCAACCCCTCGGGCTGGGGATATTAAGGAAACGGGTTGATCTTCTCTGAGCTTGGAGGAGTGGCCCTGAGGAGTTGCTGCTGACACCTCAGGAGTGTGGAGAAGTCTCATGACACTGGGTCCCAGACCTCGGAGTAGGGGCACTGCCCGGCCGCCGCGGACACCTCTGAGGGAGGGTGATCAGGCTAGTTCTCGGAGTGTGCAAAGAACTTAGAAACTGGGACCAACTGCTGCAGTTGGGAGGGGGTCATTCTGACAGGAGCAACAGGCAAACAGGACGGAGCTAGAGGCCTCCCCTTTCTCCCACTTCCATCACTCCTCAGCCGCCCACTCTGGCACAGCTGATCAGGAAGCCGGCTGGTAAAGAAGCGCAGTGTTGGGATTGCATCAGGCAAGTTCAGGTCCCAGCCCCCGAGGCTGTGAACCCTTTTGTAAGCAGGACCTTCGGGGATGTTATTAGCTGAGGTGTGCCCAAACTGAACAAAGGTGGGTGTGGCGGGCTGACTCGCTCACCCCGGCTTGGACATGTTCTTTGTCCGCCTTCTGGTGGGTGTGGACCCACTGTAACAGGACCTCTTCAAGATGTTCCTTCAGGTAAGGTGTGGCCCCACCAAATCAGGCTGGGCTCTAATTCGGATTACTGGAGTCCTTTATAGGCAGAGTGAAAGTCAGAGGGAGAAAGAAGCCCAGAGGGACAGCCAGAAGCTGGAAGCCAATGGAACCAAGAGAGAAAGGAGATGTCCCCACGTGCTTTAAGCCAGGGAGCCCCAACATGGCAGCCAACCCGAAGATACTGACCCTGGGCGGAGCAAGCTTTCCAGTCTCTGAAACTGTGAGCCAACAAATTCCTACTGTTCAAGCCAACCAAATTGCACGGTATTTGTTTTAGCAGCCAGGAAACTAAAACACGCAGTTTGCAGAATCCCAATCTTGGCATCACAAAGTTGGGGCTGAGAAACAATAAAAACATCAAAATGAGATGAAATGGATGATTGCAGAACTAAGGAAACAATGAAACTAAAACAACACTGTTAACATTTCAGCGTGCACAATTTGCCTAAAAACTGAATTAACAACATGGAGGAAAAGACAAAGAAAATAAAGCATCAACAAGAAGATGATACACATGGAGCACAAAGATGTTTTAAAGAATAATAATAGTTGTCCCTGAAGTAGAAAATCTATCAAGCGGTCAGAAAAAAAAAAATATTTAGAGATATAAATTTTTCCCTGAAATGCTAAAAGAGTTAATTTTCAAATATCAGAGGTATACTGTAATACCACGATAATCTTTTAGAGAATGACTGGCATTGAGACACATCATAATTAAGATATTGAACTTCAAAAGTAAAGAAAAAATTTTCTCAAGTTTAAAATCAAGCTAGCCTCAGACTTTTCCAAAACACAATAGAGCAATGTCTATAAAGTTCTAAGGGAAAAAAGAGGCCCAAGAATAGTTTTTTAAGTTTAAAGGAAACAGGAAGATATTTTCAAACACGAAATTACTTAGGGAATATGAAGTTATCATGAAAGATTGCAAATGGACACAAGTTCTTCATAGTTCTTCCCATCAAAACATAATGTTTGTCTTTTGAATATGGACTGGACTTATGGTTTGCTTTAACCAAGAAATTGTGGCGGAAGAGACACTAGATGAGTGCTGAGCCACGGTCTCTCTCAAGATGACTTGCAGCTTCCATTCTCACTGATTGCCACCATGTGAACGAGCCTAAGCTAGCTTGCTGGAGGCGGTCCAGGTTGCCTTGGCTGACAGCCTGCTAACAGCCAGGCACAGGTGAGGCCATCCACCCAGCCAAGTCATCGGTTGAATGCAATCACATATGTGGAGTCAGGCCCAGTTTACCAACCCACAGAACTGTGATCTACTAAGTGGCGGTTGTTTTAAGCCCCTAAATTTTAGGAGTGGTTTGTAGCACTGGTAAAGGCTAACTGATACAAGGCAAACCCCCTATAACCAAATCAAAATGAAGTCAGAAATGGAGATGCAGTGAACAATGAACACATTTAAATATTAAAATTAAAACAAGTCAGTAGGGGAGGTGACGGATAAAAAGAGAATGGAAATATTATAAATCCTGACAAAATAAAAATAATATAAGCAAAAAATTAAGAGGCTGGGGAAGGAAGTGGAGGAATGCTAATCTCTTTCCCAACAAGGAAGTCAGTACTGTCTAGTTTCCCAGCTGCTATGATAAATGCCACACAATTGGCTGGCCTAACAACAGGAATTTATTGGCTCCTGGTTTCAGAGGCTGGAAGGCTTGCTTCCTGCCAGGGTTGGTAGCATTCTGACTGGATCGCAATCCTTGGGTTCCCTGGCTTTCCTGTCACATGGTGATGTCTTCTCTCCCTTCCAGGTTCTGTTGACTTCTGGCTTCTGGTTCCTTCCTGCGGCTTTCTCTCACTATTTCTGAATTATTTCTGCTTATAAAGGACTCCAATGAACCAGATTAAGACCCAGTCTCATTCATTGGGCCACACCTTAACTAAAAACATCTTCAAGAGATCCTATTTACAATGGGTTTACACTCAGAGGAATGGCATTAAGATTTTTTTTTTCCTGGGGTAAAAAATTCAGCTATCACACTAAGCAATATTGAAACTCATAGTTTGAAAAAGTTACTCTCTCCTATTATTTTTTAATTTTGTTTAAACTTAGAGAAACCTTTTATGAATCATCATCTCTTGTGATTAAGAAATATGCATTGAACAGTTATTTCAGTTTTTTGTTTTGTTAAATTCAAGTACGAATGAATTCAATACTATGTTCCAAAAATACTTCACTTTTAAAATAACGTGCAGAATGAGCCTATTCCTTTATGTTGCGGTATCTACATTTCTCTCTCTCTACATCCTGCTATCTATATTTAGGCACATAATGGTATTCACATGTGGATAGCAGCATTTCTGTGATTTAAAATTGGGATGATTCAAACTTTTCTGGATTTCTTGAACTTAATAAAGGGTCTGTATTATTTTTATTTTAAATAAAAAACATAGTTATAAAAGGAGTTTATAAGATGTGTCATAGCCCAGCGAGAAGGGGGCATTTGCATAGACAATATTAAAATGGCATTATGCCCTAGGGTGTGATCTAAGTTGGCAGTTCTCATTAGTGGCTATACATTATAACCATTGAGGAAGTTTTTAAAAATACCTATGTCCAGACTTCAGCCTGGACTCATTAAATCAAAACCTCAAGGCTCCCCAGGTGATTGTAATGTGTAACTCTGGTTGACAACTATTTGTCTCAACAGGCCAGGTAGACACATTCTCAGAATGCAATGCATGTTGTTGGAAAGTCGGGCATTCATTCCATCGTGTGCCTCCACCAGCCCTCAGGAGCATCACACTTGGACCTGTTACTCAGGAATAAGGGGAGGATGGATTCTGGCCAGGCTGTTAGCAATCCAGCAATCTCAGCCACAGTCTGGTTTCCCCTGTGGTCTTAAAATGCCTGCCAGCAGGAACTGGGGCAGCATGTTTTCTTGCTGATATCCAGAAGGGGAGAGAGACTGGCTTCTCTGAGCTGGCACCTCTTTGTGTCTCACTGGCTCAAAATGCGTAAGGCACACCCATTACCGAACCAAGCAGGTAGGAATTATTGTGATTGGCTTACCAATGCTTCTTATGCACAAACTTAATTGTGCACGAGAATTACCCAGGAACCTTGTTAAAATGCAGATTCTGATTCAGTAGGCTTGGAATGGGGCCAAGATTCTGCATTCTAACAAGCTCTGAGATTATTAGAGTGGCTGTTGAGGTGTCAATTGCAATGTCGACCTTAGCTATCAAGCAGACCAGATATTTATATTAGCTGAGGAATACATGTTCTCATTGTAGGTAAATATGCGGGAGAAGCCAATTATAATCAGAAGGTACTTAATGAGCATGGCCAGATTGCAAAGCATATGCGAAGGTGCAGAAGCAAGAGTCTGTTCACTGTGCAGAGGGGACCACAAGGAGACGCTGGAGAGGAGACAGGGAGATGGGCAGAGTCAGATCACTAAAGGGTTGAGCTTTATTCTGTATTCTGTAGTGCACAAAACCTAAGAGATTTTCCGGGGGGGCGGGGGGGGCGGTCTTTTCTGTGGTTAAATTTGTTTGGTGTTGTATGCTATGTCTCTTACTTATATATTTACAAATATCTATTTTGATTTCAAAGGTGCTAAGTAATGTCTGGCTATGAAGAATCTTTTTGTCAATTAGAGATAATACCACATAGGCTGGGCCTGCTACCTGATTTGTGGAGTCCAGTGCAAATTGAAACAGGGGCGCCTTGTTCAAAAACTATTAAGACTTTCAATACAAAGATGGCAGAGCCTTAAACCAATTGTGGGATCCTCCTACGCGTGGGGCCCCGGGCAGCTGCACAGGTTAGTTACAGACCCTTGAAACCAGCCCTGCTTACGGATATTGGGAGCAGTAAATGGAAAGTGTTTTGGTGCTCGTATCATAAGCACTAAGTAAATAACAACTATAGTAGTGTACACACAGCTTTTAGCTAGGACTTTTGGTTGAGAGATTCACTTTACCTAGTTTAAGCAAAAAAAGCAGAATTATGAGGATCCAGGAATGTGTCTCAGAATCCAAGAGTAGAGACAACCAGCCAGGCACAGAAACAAAGTGGAAGAAAAACACCATCAGGACTGTCCTTTTCTCTCTCAATTTCACTCTTCTAGGTTCAAGAGACTTCCTAGGCAAAGACTGAATTGAAGTCTCTTAGTCACAATTCAGTACTCTGATGGGCCCACCTATTTTCACCCAAAAATTCAGACCTGGGAAGAAGGCTAGCATTAGAGGAAGAGATGATCTCCAGAAATATTTAGGAAGTAAAGCTCTGCAAGGCTTGGCAAGTTACCTATAGAGATAGGCGAAGGAGACAAGGGTGGTTCCAAGGATCAGTTTCGGGGACTAAATAGGGTGGCGCCATCGCCGTGAGATAATGCAAGGCTTGTGAGTTCAGTTTTTAAAGTTTGGTGCCAGGAGGAATATTCAAGTGGAAATATCTAGAAGCCTGAGACTTGGGCAGGAGGCAAAAGGTTCAGATGGACTTCAACTTCATAAGCTTTTTGGTAATTAAAAATCGAACAGCAGGGAAGCGGGTGTGGCTCAGTGGATAGAGCCCCCGTTTACCATATGGGAGGCCCCGGTTCGCGTCCCAAGGCCTCCTTGTGAGGGCACGCCGGCCTGAGCGGTGCGGTGGGCTGATGCAGCAACCTCACGGCAGGAAGCGGGTGTGGCGCAATGGATAGAGCACCCGTTTACCATATGAGAGGCCCCGGGTTCGCTTCCTGGCGCCTCCTTGTGAGGATGCGGCAAGGCAAGACCTCACAGCAAGGGGGAGATAAGCAGACACAGAGAAGACACGCAGCGAATGGACACAGCAGCACAAGCAGCAAGGGGGGGATAAATAAATAAAATAAATAAATCTTTAAAAAAATAAAAAATAAAAAAAATAAATAAAAATCGAACAGCACATTCGTTGTAGAAATGACCATTAAACACTGAACGAACGAAAGCACAGGCACGGGGGGTGGGGGTGTGAGGGTGTGAGGGAGTGGCGCACACGGTGTGGAACAAACCACACATGGTCCCTGTCTTCGTGGTTTACACTCGCCCAGGGAAGGCATACACACCAAGCAAAGCAACTCCCCGGCACTGAATGTTTACAAAGTGCAGGCCCGAAGGAGGGCTGTGGAAGGCCATCGAGAACAAGAAAGACACGATGCCGGGCTCGACTACATTACAGCTGTGTGACCAGGAGGGAGACGTCCCTGTTGGGCCACAACTCTGGAATCGCCACCACCAGAGGGGCCGGGCCAGGAGACGGCTGCGCCTCCACGGGGCCTTTCGGCGTCTCCAACCACCCTGTTAATTCGGGGAGGGGAACCCGCTCAGCGAAGGCGGGCTGCCGGGGACGAAAAACAGCAGCGCGAGAAGACCAGCGGCCCAGCTGGAGACCGATGCGAGTGTCCTTTGTGCCCACCCCGTCCCAGCACGGGCGGCCGGCAGTGTGCGGAGAACGGCTCCACCTGCTCAGGGAGAAAAGACCAGCAGACCGTCACGTCTCTCAAGACCCGCACCGTCCAGCTGGGGAGGAGAGGGCGAGGCCGAGCGGCCTGGGGCAACGGCGGCTCTTGCGGGTGCCAGCACCCCGGAAGCGAAGGAGGCGGAGGACACGCGGCGGGGAGCGCGCCGCCGAACCCCGCACAGGCTGCTGGGGGAGAACAATGAGCCCTGCGGGAGGCGGCGGTCAGCGAATTCCGAGGCCCGGCCCCACGCGGCGTTCGGACCCCACGCCTGCGCCGTCCGAGCTCCGCGCGCGCTCCCGCCGCCGCGGCTCTGAGCAGGGCAGCGCGGGCCGCAAAGGCCCCGAGCTGGCGGCGAGCCCGCATGGGAAGGGCCGGGGCGTGCGCGTCGGAGCGACGGCCGGGAACGTGAAGGCGCACGGGACGTGCGCACGCGCAGAGCTCCCGCCCGCCGCTCCCCGGGCGCGGGAGAAGGGGCGGAAACCACTGAGCGGAGTCGCGCCTCGGTGAGTGGCTCTCCCCCCCTTTCTCCCGCAGTGCACCGCGCGGGCCCGGTGGGCGGGGGGAGGGGCGGGGAGGGGAGGCGGCGGCGGCAGCCATGTTGTTGTGAGTCTCTGTGTCTCACCCTCGGTACTTCGGTGGTTCGGAGGAGGAGGGGGAGGAGAAGGAGGAGGTGGGGTGGGGGGG
>JAQZBX010053172.1:0-18953 GCA_029593785.1 Cabassous unicinctus | reverse complement strand
AAGATTTATTTATTTTTATTTATTCATCCCCCCCTTGCTGCTTGTGCTGCTGTGTCCATTCGCTGCATGTCTTCTCTGTGTCTGCTTATCTCCCCCTTGCTGTGAGGTCCTGCCGCATCAGCCCACGGCGCTGCGCGAGCCGTCCCGCCCTCACAAGGAGGCTCCGGGAAGCGAACCCGGGGCCTCTCATATGGTAAACGGGGGCTCTATCCACTGAGCCACTCCCGCTTCCCTGATTCCAATATTCAAAAGAGGGACAGGCATAGGATAAACATTTGTATTACCATAAAGAGAAATTGGAAGGAAAACAGGCATCAGGGGTCCGAAACAATTCAAAAACCTGCAGGGCATACTCCATTAGATTTCATAGTCTGAGAGTCATCTATAGAAAGACTGTTTCTTCTTCTTGGGGCCTCATGGGGGCTCACCACTTCCAAGGGCTTACCCTGAGGCCATCTTTTTGGTTCTACCTGTATCAAGCATCTGGGTGGTGGCCAAACTCTAGGCCTCACCCTTCAAGTGAGGGTGATGGCTACACTTTTCCCAATCTTTGGCGGGGGTGGGAGGGCAGTCTCAACCCCCTTCGTACAGTGGGAGGTGACAACATTCTCCCTAATCTCTGGCTCACAGGGTTGTGGCAGTTTGAGATTATTCATGAATCCCAAAAAGAGAGATTTTGTTTGTAAACTAATCTATTCCTCTGGGTGTGATACCCTTTGAATGCATTAGAGTCAGCTGACATGTCTTGATTAAATTACCTGTTAAGATTAGGGCTTTGATTCGACCATGTCAGTAGGGCATGACTCAGAGTGAGTCCCCACCCCCTTGGTTGCCTGATACAAACAGGATACTCACTCAAGAAGACACAATGGAAGAGAGAGAGCTCCACAGATGCTAGAGGAGAGAGCTTTGTCATGTGACAGAAAGAAGAAGGCTCAAACAGCTAAACTCCAGGGAGAGATGAGCCATTCACCTGATAGTTTGCAGCTGAAGAGAACAGAGCAGCTGAGCAGCTGAGAAGGCCCAGAAAGAAATGAGCCCAATGCCAGCTTATAGCTGGGATCGGAAGAAGCTGGGACCACGGTTCCTTAAAAGGAAGAAGGAAGGTGAGACCAGGCAGAGATTGCCTGCCATCTTGCTTCAACACGTGGCAGCTAAATTTGGTGAGAAAGTACCTCTTATGGTACCTTGAGTTGGACTCTTTAGAGCCTTGTAACTGTAAGCTTTTATCCCAAATAAATACCCTTTATGAAAGCCAATAGATTGCTGGTACTTTGCATCAGCACCCCTTTGGCTGACTAATATAAAGGCTCAACCCCCTCAGAAGAGTGGAGTGGCGACCTAACTCTTTAATCTCAGGGGAATGTGCTCCAAGCTCTGTGCAGTCTTGGGCAGCCAAACTCTCCCTGAACAACAGGGCCCACCCTCTTCAAATGCTGGGGCGAACTCACCCTTTCTGCACACATCCATGAGGTCCCTCTCTTGGCCTGAGAAGATGTCTTAAGTCCAGGCCTCAGCTTCCATGGTTTTCCTCTTGAAGCCATTTTTCCTTCAATCTCTCCCCTCCCTGTCCCTTCTAGTCCAGGCTGGCAATAATTTTGTTCATACAGATCTCACAAATAGCTCGTTGGTTTTGCATGAAGTTCACAGGGATCACAACCATCAGACAACAGGACTTTCCACAAGTCCTTTCTGGATAACTGCATTTCCAATCCTGACTTGTTTCCAAGTTCAGCTAAGTCCTCACATGGGGCATTGTCTTCTGGGGAATTGTTTTCCAGAAGCTTGAAATTTCGCAAACCATTAATTTCTAGTTTCTTTGTGCCCAGTAGTTCAGTTCTCAGCTCATCTCTTTCCCCTCATATTTTACTGTAATCTGCAAGGAGAAGCCAGGCCACATTTTTCACATTTAGTTTGGAAATCTCCTCAGCTAAACGTCCAAGCTCATCGCTTTCAAACTCTGCCTTCCATCTAACATCAGGAGTCAATTTTGCCAAATTCTCTGGATCTTTAAAGCAAGGATCGCCTTCCTTCCAGTCACAGGCATCATTTCTGTCTAAGGTGCTTCAGAAGTATGTTTAGGGTCCATATTCCTACCAACAGGCTCCTGAAAGCAATCCAGGCCTCTTCGTCAAGCATCTCACAATTCCTCCAAAGGATACCCCTTACCCATTTATAAAACCCTTCCAGCATTTTTGGTACTTGCAGGCAGCAGGAATCCCACTCTTCTGGTACCAAGTTCTGTATTAGTTTGCCACAGGGCTGCCAATGCAAAGTACCAGAAATGGATTGGCTTAAGAACATAATTTTCTTGGGTCCACAAAAGACAAACCAGGACATCCACCTTAGGAGCCAGGAAAGTTTACCTTTAGAGACCCCATCACACATCATGTACCTATGTGAAATAAAAATTTTATATTATTTTATAGACATGAGTTTCCACTACCATTGACTGGTTGACCTAAGACTACATTTTATAGAAATAAAGTATTTATTAAATTCAATATTTTAGTTTGTTTTCATATTTTGGAGCAAATCAGTTATATTTTCCTATAGCAAGTATAATTGTAAGCTGTTGAAAAGCACTTGTGCCTACAGTGCTTTATATATTAAAAAAAAAAAAAAAAAGTCTCCTTTGCTTTTCTTCCCTTGGTGAACTTACCTTCTTCTCTCTCCCTGTTTGCTTACAATAGCCATGACCATTCCAGCAAGTTACCATTTCAGAGTCTGTAAAGCATCTGGAAATTGTTGTGTGTTTGCTAGGATGGCACGTCATGTATTAAATGCTGTCAGTTTGCAAACATGATCTCCTGCACTTGAGTCCATATTTGTCAAGAGTGTGATGGTCAAATCTCCCATTTGCCCTGTGTGTTGTGGACTGCAAAGGGCCTTCTCATACATTATCCATTCATTCTTGTTTGATTCTCACAGTAGCCCAGTGAGCTGAGTGTGATATATATTATAGTTACTCCTGATTTAACAAATGAGAAACTGAAGCTTAGGGAGGTGAAGTAACTCACTCAAGGTTATTGAGTAAGGGGCAGAGCCAAGATGAGAATCTACACCATCTGGGTTCTTGTGTGGCAGGCTGTTTTTCCAGTTGTCGGTCAGCCCTGGGGAAGAATTACTCCTGGAGAAGGAAATTAAGCAAGGCTAAAATCACTGGGATAGCTTTAGCTTTGTCTTTGTGCATGTATGTGTGGCATAATAGAACTTTAGCCTCAAATGTTCTCTTATTTGCCAACAGACAATGAGATCAAATTAATTAATTAGTTCAACAAAGAAGTGTTTAGTGTCAGGCACTGTCTTAAGTGCTGGGCAGATAGGAGTGAACAAAAAGACCAAATCCTTTTCCTCATGGAGCTCACATGCTAGGTGGATAATGAATTAACAAGTTAATATACAATATCCTAGGCTTTGATAGTGTTAAGGATAAAGAGTGTGGGGGTGTGGATAGGAATATAAAGAGGTTGCTATTTTATTTAGGCAGGCCTCATTAGTAAGGTGACATTTGAGAAGAGACTTAAAAAGTAGTGAGGGAGTGTACCATGTGGATACTGGAGGCAGATTGACCCAGAAAAGCATGTGCAAAGGCCCTGAGGCAGGGGCATGTTTGGCATGTATAAGAAACAGCAAGGAACGCAAACTGTTTGGAGAAAAATGAGTAGACTGTGGTGGAGGCAAAGAGTTACTGGTAGGAAATGAGGTGAACAGGTGCTTGCTGAGGTGGAGGACAGTTAGGGAAGATCCTGTAGGAGCTTGTAAGCCATCGTAAGGGCTTTGACTTACTCTGAGAGGCACAGAAACCCTTGAGGGCTTTGACCCATGGAATTACGTGATCTGACATATGTAGTTAAAAGATTTACATTGACAGATTTGTCCTCTACTAAGATATTCCTGGTTAGTAATAGCTCTACTTCAAATGACACACTCAAGGAAGTCCTGCTTTTCAAGATGACCAGAGAGTATTTCTTTCCAAGCTTGTTTCAAGTTGAAGTTTAGTGATTTGCTCATCCATTCAAATCACAGCTTAACCTCCAGCTAAGTGCCAGGAACTGTCTCAAGCATTGGGGATCCAGGAGTAAGACAGATAGGGCTCCTGCTCTCAGGGAGCTTCCATTATAGACAGTAAACAAGCAAAGAGATTTCAACTAATGAGGACTAGGAGAAGATCAAACAAGGAGATGCAATGATGATATCAATGTAGGGGCTACTTCTGACTCCAGTTGGACTTTGTAATGTGGAACGTAGGCTAAGCATGTTACACATATGACCAATTTTCAGTTAAGAAATTGAAATTGTCTGGCAAGAAAGGTTGTCTTATTCCAACTTTATAAATGAGGAAACTAAGGTTCAATGAGATCCAGCCATATGCCCATGGTACTAGTAAATGGCTGATCTGGGATCTGAATCTCTAATTTTCATTACCAAAGTTTTTCTCACAATATATGCCATGACAGAATTTGAGGGTAGAGCTGGGGAACGCAGGGGCGTGGGAAGAGGGAATCAGCGATAGTTAAGCAAGGCAAGAGAAATGTGCCAAAGGAGAAAGGGAATGCAAAGGAGCAGGGACAGCAATCAGCTCCCTCTGAGGTCACTCAGGAGATATGGGAGGTTGTAGAGGGGCTGCAATCCCCACAGCCCCAACTTCCACAGGACTAAGCTTATCCGTGCCCTGCTCTGAACAGAAGGACCCTGCCTCAGATGGCTCCTCTCAGCGACCGGGCCTGGGGGAGCTCCCCGGGTCACATGTGGTTTCAATCACTACATCTCTCTGAGGTTTTGTCATCGTATTTGGAAGATGACTGAATCCCCGTTCCTATCCCAGGCCTCTCCAAATTGTATAGGGGGTACAAGTCAGATCTGGAAAAGCTACTTCATCTGAGGCGGGCCAGAAATAGGGAGAGGCTTCAGGAATGCACAGTCATGTCCAACCCACGCCCCTTCCCCCCTTTATTAAAACAAATCTGAAACAACATACATTGAAAATTTCCACCAGATAGTTTCACCCAGCCTTGTTATAACCCCGTCCTTCATCCACACCCACTTTTTTTTTTTCCTTCAGCCTAAGGGAAACTGGGAAGTGTCTGCCCACGGTCTGATCTCAGTCACTCCCATAATAAACAATCACTAAACAGTTTGCTGCCCTAGGCAACTGTTTGTCCAGCTTGGCCAAGCCCTGGAAATTCAGCTGGGAAAAAAGGGTGGGAGGTGTTCTCCATGAAGCAGAATTCAGACTCTGAGTCCAGAGAGCTTGGCTTTGACCACATTACTGTTTGGGAACCTAGGGCATCCTTGTGGTCCTGGAAGACCTTTAGAGGGACTGCAGGCCATTGATCTGAGTTGTCCAATGGAGTCCAGTGGGGGTAATAGGAGCTTGGAGCTGGGAAGTGGGAAGTCGATTGAATGAGGGACCAACTGTCTTGCACTAATTCTAAATAAGGTCATTTCTTGCTTTAATATTCCCTTCTATAGCTGACACATTTGGCAGTTCTGCTAGTCATCCATTCCTGAGACATCTCCTTAAAAACAACTACCACCACAAAAAGAGTAACATCAGCTTGGGGGACTGGGACAAACTTATGTGAACCGGTTTCTCCTTGACCATTAAAAAATCTTTTTTTTCTTTTTCTCCTTGTTGTGCCTGGATCTCTTGGACGTTTTCTGCAGAACTGAGGGAAAGGCTTCTGGAAGATGGGAAAGGACGCACAAATAGATAATGAAGATTTAGGATATGTGTCTCCTACTCTTAGCACACAGAGGCAGGCATGAAGAATTGTTACAATTCCTCTTCATTCTTGGGGAATGGGGTCTCTCCTAGTGCACGGGAAAGGAAGTGGGCTACGTAGGGGAATAACGGAGGCTGCTGAAATGCTTGGTAGGGAAGAAAATTTGGGGCCTCGATGGGTCGAAGGTGGGCTGAAAGAGGCATCCCTCCGGCTGGCGGCTGTTTCCTGCGAAGTCTCTTTTCTCCCCTATCCCTTGGCTCTTCCCACTTCTCCATTTTCAAGCACCCTCCTCCAGGAGCCCGCACACACTCGGGCCCCTGCTCGGGGCGGCGCTCTCGGCAGGCAGCCGAGGACACGGAATTCTGGAGTGGGCCCGGGGCAGCGCGGGCAGCGCGGGCAGCGCAGCCCTGGGGCCGGGAGCCCCGGCCGGTCCCTCCCTGCCCGGCCGCCGCGTCCCCGCGGGCGCCTCTGGGCGGCGCTGGCTCGGCGCGGACCAGGCGGGGGTGCAGGCCGGGGCGCACCCAGGGGCCGCAAAGCCCGCGCGGGGCCGTCCCGCGCTCAGCCCGCCGGCCCGCCGAGCCGGCCCGCCGAGCCGGCCCGCCGAGCCGGCCCGCCGAGCCGGCCCGCCGCGCCCCGCGGCCCTCGGCGGGCCCGCGCCCCCCGCGCCGCGCCGGCGCCCCGGCGGCCGGCCGGGGGTTATGAATGGGCGCAGCGGAAGCACCGCCCCGCCCGGACGTGACGCTCGGCCAATGGCAGCGCGGGCTGCGTGGATGGATGAGGTCAGCGCTGTCGTGTCGGGAATGGAATGTGTAAGTGTAACATTCAGAACCGGGTAACATTCGGCGACCGAACGCGGCGGTCGGCGGCGATCGCGCGGGGGCCTGCGAAGCGCCGCTCGGGGCCGGCACTGCCCGCGGGGAGGACGCGCCGCCGCCGCCGCCACCCAGCGCCGCCGCCGCCGCCCGCAGCCCGGCCGCCGCGCGTCCCGGCCGCCGGCCCGGCGATCGCAGGAGTAAACACCGCCGGAGTGTTGGAGCCGCTGCAGCCGGGAATAAAGAGAGATGCAGGGATTTGTGAGGTTACGGCGCTCCAGCTGCAAGATGCACTAGCCGGCTGAACCTGGCGGTCTGCTGACTTGTTGGAACCGGGGTGCTCTGCACGGGAGCGTGGATGAGTTGAAGTTGCTTTCCCGGGGCTCGTTCTCCACGCTGCCGAGGGGAATCCGAGAGGCGAGGGGATCACTTCGTGTTGCCATTGATTGGGTATCGGGAGCCCACCCCCCCTTTCTTTTCCCTCCGTCTTGTTGCATGCAAGAAAATTCCAGCCCGCTGCTCGCCCGCCCTGGGCGCGAGATATTCAGCCCCGCTCTCTCCCGTCCATTGTGCAACCCAAAGATGAAAGACCGAAGGGGAGAAAGTTAAAGAAATCGCCCACATGCGCTGGATCAGTCCACGGCTTGGGGAAAGGCATCCAGAGAAGGTGGGAACGGAGAGTTTGAAGTCTTTACAGGCGGGAAGATGGCGGACTGGAGCTGAAAGTGTTGATTGGGAAACTTGGGTGATTCTTGTGTTTATTTACAATCCTCTTGACCCAGGCAGGACACATGCAGGCCAAAAAACGCTATTTCATCCTGCTCTCAGCTGGCTCTTGTCTCGCCCTTTTGTTTTATTTCGGAGGCTTGCAGTTTAGGGCATCAAGGAGCCGGAGAGAGGAGCACAGCGGTCGGAATGGCTTGCACCACCCGAGTCCGGATCATTTCTGGCCCCGCTTCCCGGACGCTCTGCGCCCCTTCGTTCCTTGGGATCAATTGGAAAACGAGGATTCCAGCGTGCACGTTTCCCCCCGGCAGAAGCGAGACGCGAACTCGAGCATCTACAAAGGCAAGAGGTGTCGCATGGAGTCCTGCTTCGATTTCACCCTTTGCAAGAAAAACGGCTTCAAAGTCTACGTGTACCCGCAGCAGAAGGGGGAGAAAATCGCCGAAAGTTACCAAAACATTCTAGCGGCCATCGAGGGCTCCAGGTTCTACACCTCGGACCCCAGCCAGGCGTGCCTCTTTGTCCTGAGTCTGGATACTTTAGACAGAGACCAGTTGTCACCTCAGTATGTGCACAATTTGAGATCCAAAGTGCAGAGTCTCCACTTGTGGAACAATGGTAGGAATCATTTAATTTTTAATTTATATTCCGGCACTTGGCCTGACTACACCGAGGACGTGGGGTTTGACATTGGCCAGGCAATGCTGGCCAAAGCCAGCATCAGTACTGAAAACTTCCGACCCAACTTTGATGTTTCTATTCCCCTCTTTTCTAAGGATCATCCCAGGACAGGAGGGGAGAGGGGGTTTTTGAAGTTCAACACCATCCCTCCTCTCAGGAAGTACATGCTGGTATTCAAGGGGAAAAGGTACCTGACAGGGATAGGGTCAGACACCAGGAATGCCTTATATCACGTCCACAACGGGGAGGATATCCTCCTCCTCACCACCTGCAAGCATGGCAAAGACTGGCAAAAGCACAAGGATTCGCGCTGTGACAGAGACAACACTGAGTATGAGAAGTAAGTGGCTCGGCTGTTGAGCCTTTGCAAGTCAGCCCTGGGCCCTGCCCACCTTGGTCCCCGTGTGAGGCTGGGGGTGGTGGTGGTGGTAGTAGTGGTGGTGGGAGTAGTGGTGGTGGGACCGAGGAGCTGTCAGCCCTCTTCCTACCAGTTCTGAGCCTGGGGAACCTGGTTGAGGTGTGTGGCTAGAAGCCGGACGGAGACTTTGAGCTCTTTGGACAAACTGCAAAGCCTCGAGCACTTTCCTGAGCCAAATGGGCGACAGTGTCTCCTTGCTTAGAGAACCTGCGGGGCGCTGTGTCTCCTCTGCAGGGTGTGGGTTTGATCCAAGTTTGGAAACTGTGCTTCCCCAATTGACGTGGGAGGGTGTCTGTCCCCTCTCCCCCAGAGGCTCTGAATCCACCCACAGTCTGGAGACCTGCCCCCAGGAGCCATGCTTTGTTTGCTTTTCTCCTGAGCAGGGGTAACTGCTTTCCCTAGTGCTTTGACCGTGAGTTTTCTCAGCCTCAGATTGTCATCTTTTTGTGTGCCTTACGTGGAAGTTAGTGGTAGATGTGTTTTAATTTTAGGTTCTCAACTTTGTGTGCCCTGTCTCTCCCACCCACCATAGCATTGGCTTTTATGAAAGGGGGTTATAGGTTTGTTGGGGTTTATGGTGTTCATTCATTCGTTTATATATATTTTTTGTACGTATGTATCCTATCTCCTTCCCAGGAGAAACTTTTTATGTGGGCCCCTGCTCCTCTGCTGTAAACTCGAGTTGCTAATTTAGATTTCCCCTTCTCCTTTGTCTTTATCTATTTGCATGTAAATCGTAGACTGTTCCTCTTTGAATGGGCTGTGAGATGCCTCCTCGCCCTCTGTAGTCAGGCAAGTTTTGCCCGGTTGCTAAGTAACTGAATTGGTTACTTTGTAGCTCTTCTCATTCTTCCTTTTCCTTCCCAGAGACTGTAACTGACAAACTGGGTTTCGGGTCAAAACTGCTTTCCACAAATCTGCCTCCCTGAGCTTGGCCAGTCATTTTCCTGGTGGATGGGGTCAGAGCCTCAGACTCTCACTTCCACCTGGCTGTGAAAGAGTTAGCGAGTTCCTACAGTGCATTTCCACGTTACGCCAGTTAAAAACCAGAGCAGCCTTGTGCTGCCCACGGAAGGAAGGAGAATCTCTCAGCTGAGCGCCAAGAGGAACTGGCCCAAGTTGGCAGATTTTGCTCTTGATTCATGAAAGGCAGAATAGGGGAGGCCCTTCACGAACCTGATTACAACGGGAGGGGGATATGGTGGCGAAGCAGCCCTGAAATGTAAGGGTTGATGGTTGTCTGGATTTCCCAGACTCTCAGGCCTGGGTAGGAGTGACTGGAAGGGAAATTGTAGTCCTCCTCTACTTAGTCATGGACAGTGAAGAAGAAAGTATTAAACGCTCAAATTCTTCTCCCCAACTCCAAACCTTTTGCTTTTCAATCATGAGGAAAGCCTGGGGCTAGAGTCAATTTTGATTCTAACTTTTATTTAGGGGTAGTTATGTGTGAACGTTGGGTGCAATTGCAATGGAGTAAAATTTTCCCCACAAAAGAAGCAAACTATGGTTAGCAATGAGCTGCTTTGTTTATATGACATTTACATTGACCTATTCCTGTGGGTGTTTGCATGGAAAAAAAAGTGCCTATAGCCTTTCAGGAATTTGTTTGTCTGGCTTATGGTAGAGTAACCCGAGCAGTAGTCTAAGCTTCCGGTGTCTTCTGAAGCCATCTCACTGAATTCTGTAGAAGGAGCACACTGCTCTTCATCCCTCTAAAGGAGCCGGAGCTGAGATTTTGCCTTAGGAAATCTGAAGTACACGTTTCTTTGGGAAGCACCCTGACTCCAATACAACAATCATGTTGTCTTTACCCACTTATTCCCAAGATAACTATTAAATCTCTACATTCGCTGCTGAATTGAAGGTTTTTAAAGAGATTGGCAATGAATTAAAGAGGTTGCTTTTCTGGAAACTTTAATTTTGCTAATTAAATGGAACTCATTTTTGTCCTCTTTGTAATCAAGAAATCTGACCCCACACCCTTGTTTTGGTTCATGTTTAAAAACCACAAGAGGTCTGGACCACAGGATTGGGTCTCATCTGAAAAGTGGTATTTAGTAGGAAAGCAAGTTTGCTCTTTCTCCCGAGCAGGGATTTCTTGAACAGTGTCACTTCCAGATTTTCTTCATGCTCCTCTTTTGCACGCCTTCCAGCCCTTTCTGTACTGAACAGGACAGGAGGGTGGCAGAATGTTTACATTCATTGGCCCTGTAGGCTTGGAGTTTTAACTCATTACTCTCATCGGGTTATCAGAATTCTTTATCTTTGAGAAATGGAGCTTGCAAACAGTATTGCCTTTTACTGTTAGCTTTGGAACGCATGAAGATGAAGGAAGAATCCTGATGTGTGATGAGAACAAGGCTGCAGAACTCGCAGATCTGTGAATAGCGAGCAGTGCCGTGAGCTCTGCTCTGCTCTGGAGGAAGAGCAGCTCCCGTGCTACCCACTGACACTGATGTTTTCTATCAGTTACTCATCTATTGAGATACAGAACTCCTCAGATCACACACTAATTTCTCCAGGCCTTTCGAGAGGATGATACTCTCTGTAAGTTTGGCTTCTCTGCTTCTAATTTGTCACCTAAAACATTAGTATATCTGTGTGGGGAATGGGTTTTAGACTGCTTCAGGGGTGCTCTAAGCATTCATTTGGTAATGGCTTTTAAAAATAAGATCAATTTCCATCCACTTCTCTTCTTGATTAACAAGTACCTATGAGAAGGCTTCAGTTTAATCTCCCCCTGCCTGCCAAGCAACCACATATAAGTTTGCTTTTGGACTTATAGGGTCTGACAATTAGGTTGAAAATTTATGGTACCATGGCCAAGTTGGGATATTATAGAATATGTACAAATGTATCAACTGAGAAAATAATGAGAATAAAAATATAGTGCCAAAAGCTTACCTGCCAATTTGTGAAAATCAGACATTGACTACTAAAAGTATAAAGAACTATGTAGAGGGAAGAAAAACAGTTTTCTCATAAAATAGAGCAACATATTTCACTCAGACTTCCAGGATTATATTAAAACATCCATTTATATGACACCCATAATTAATTTTCATCAGTTGCATACTCTAACAGATGTAGATGACACTGGCTAAAACAAGTTGTTGTAGCAATTAGGTGATTTGTAATGAGGCTTTAGAGAAATTCTGTTTTATGTCCTTTGAGCTTTTCATGCATATGACAGGATTACTGTATTTTTGCATGAACTTCATAGTTCAAATCTCTTCAAAGGGCCTTATTGTGAACCTTCAAATTTGGCTATCTGAAATAGAAGAAAGAAGGAAATGGAGGTGGCTTCTATCTTTGACCCCTCCAAGGAAAGCAGTGGTAAATATTTTAAGCAGCTTTTCTGGGAATAGGCACATCTCACTTGGCCTTCTTCTGTTTTAGCTGCAGCTTTACCTCATGACCCTGGTATTTTTAAGGGCCCTAAAGGCAAGTATGATCATATGATCCACCTCCAACATCCTCATTTTACAGATGTGGAAACTGAGGGACAGAATGTTTAAGGGATTTGCTTAAGGTGAAAGCTGGTTAGTGGCAATAGTAGCACAAGAGTGTGGGCCTCTTGAGTTTTTCCCTGTAACCTACAGTCTTCCATTGCCCATTATAGACATATTTGAAAGGTCTCCATAGAGCAGGGGTTCTTAACCCTTTTTGTTCCACAGATCCCTATGCCAGTCAGATGAAAACCACGGACTCCTAACTTAAGTCCACACTATGCTGTGTATTATTTAATAAATATATCACACCCGCATCAACACATCTCCACAAGAATGTGTTTTTAAATTTCAGTTCAAGCTTACAGACCCCTGGTTAAGAACCCCTGCTCTAGGGGATCTTTATTGGTGGTAATAAAGATCTTCTTGGACTCCTTTGGGAATCTGATGAGGACCTTGGATAAACTTTGCAGAAGGAAATACACAATTTGTCATATAGTTTTAGGGTTTGACACTTGGCCACAGCTAAGGGCTTCCGCAGACGCTAGCTTAAGAGCTCCTGCTCTAGGGCTTATGTTTGCCTCCCGTTGCTTACATTAAGGTGTAGGTAGGTCCCTGAACTGCGGAGTCTAAGTAGGCATTTTTGGACCTTCCAGTTGTGCCATAGGGCTTCAGAGAATAGGCTGTGAATTGACTGAAGTAAGTCGAATTCAGATGCATTTATAGCGAAAAGAAAATACATTCAAGTCAAATGGCAATTTTAAATGATTATTTGTTTTCTTCCCCAATATTCTGAGCTATATTAGCAGACAGGTTGAGTAAGTTCATGACCCAGCAGTGAACCACCTTAGGCGATTTTAATTTTTTTTTCCTCCTCCACAATGAAAGGTGGGAATTGATATTCTCAGGTTTTAAATGTAAAATATTTGCACCTCTCCCCTCACAGTTGTATGATAGCACAAAAGCATGTCTAAAATAAACCACATAAGCATAGTTTAAAAATAAATGTAGAGGAAAAAAAAAATGTAGATAGAGCTCTATGCAGTATTATGAAATTGGCGAGTGTCTCTTCTGGAACTGAGGTTCTAGTTCTCTCTGCTACCATTTTTCTCACCTCTATGTGAACTTGCTTTCTGGAGCACCTGAGAACCTCATTCACAAGGAATCCCCCAAAAGGGTTGGGGTGTTACCTGCTTTTTCTAGGAACATTTGCATTTTAACTGAGTCCAGGAAATGATGGTTTAGAGTGGAATCTGCAACCCAACCTCAGGACCTGTGGGATCCAGAGAGCCACTTGGGCAGACCTGACCTATAGGAGGTCACCTTTGTCCCCATGACTGTGACTGTCACAGAGGCTTTGGATGGTATAGAATTGGCAAAAGGGGAGATGCCACACCCTCAGGTATAAGTGTTCTCTTAGTCAGAAGGCCTGAGACTCTGCCACCCCAGAACACAGTGCTGAAAAAACCTGCCAGTCATGAGTTTGAGCATGCTAATGCCTCCTACTACCCGGCTGATTTGCCTAGAACCGTGTTGCAGGGTGCCTTGTCAGTCCATTTTACAGGTATGGAGACTGAGGCCCACGTGGTGAGATATTCTGTCTAAGGCTGCACAGCTTGGAAATGGCTGAACTGAGGCTAGAACCCAGATACTCTGAGTCCCAGTGCCTTGTGCTTTTCCCTGAGGGCTGCTGCTACCTCCCTGTGTTCTCTTTTCAGCATAGGTCATTGGGTTCTTTAACCTCCTGGACATGTTCCGTGTTCAGATGTGAACAAGGACAGCTCATGTTTCCACGAGTTTAATGACTAATTGTTTTTACTTAAAAGCTCTTCCACCTGTGACCAAGTTCCTTTAATCAACAGGGACCCTTGAAACTTGAGATTTGTTGAGAGCCTGTTATTTCAGTTAACTACTGCTGGCTCATTTAATCCTTTCAGCAAGAGTATGAGGTGGGCTAAATCCCCATTTTACAGATTAGAAAGTAGGCCCGGACAGGGTAAAGAGAGTTCAAAGTCACATCTAATGAGTAAATGGCAGTGGTTTCACAGGGTGTCCTGGATTCCAAAGCCCATTCTTTTTCTTCTCTAGAATGTTACCACCTTAAAGAATCAAACACAAAAAATGATCTACCTGTTTACAGGTCAGTTTTTAATGAGTCAGGTACTTGTGTATCTGATCTCTTTTGCCTTTGATTTCCTATATAAACATCAGAAACGTTTCCCAAGGAAAAAAGTTGGCTCAGGGATGTGATAACGATGGCACTTAGTTCTGACATTTAAGCATCTAACTCCTTGAGCTTCTCTGTTCAAGGAGCCTTATAACTTTGTGCAGATTCAACTTTTAATGTTCTCCCAGAACTCCACATGACCTTCGCCTTCACTGATAGCACCCTGCAGGGCTTCTGGCTGTAGTGCCGTGGCCTCGGCTGCTGTGTGACCCAATGGAAAAGCAGGTGCTGTTTCAGACACAGTGGGCTGGGTGTCACTCCTGCCCAGTCTGCAGGCTCCTTAACGAAGAAGAGCCTTTAAAAATTATAGTAGTTTTACAGAGCCTTTGGGAAAAACTGGGAAAATACAGGGGGAATGAATATAAAAATAAATGTCTTTGCTAATCTGCATGATGGGAGGTATCCACTATTATTCAACTTCGACGTGTCTGTTCTCACTTTCCTGTGTACCTGTATGTTTATATCATTCCATCTCTGCATGTCCAGGTACCGTGTATGGGCGTGTTAATTACTTGTGTAATAAATAGTAAATAATGAATTCACATTTTTTCATAAGTGCCCGGTACGTGCCAGACATGTTAGAGCTGGGGCCACTGCAGTAAACAGAACAAATTCCTGGACTTTATTACTCTTCTAGGCTGCCGATTGTATCAAGTTGCAGGCAGATTTTAAATGCAGTTTTGGGTTTCATTTTTTTTTTTTTTTGCCCCTTAGCATTATCGAAGAGCCCATTCCTGTTCTAGTAACTTGTCTTTCAAAATAGGATTTTTTAATGGTTGTGTGCTTTTTTTTTCTAACTCATAGCTGTACCATAGTTTATCTCACCATTTGTATTTTCCTAGTTAGATAATTTGTTTCCCATACTTTCTTCATTGTAAATAACTCTGAGATGAATTTCACTCTTCGATATTTATTTTCTTCATGACTTAGTTCTCCCTTGGAAAACAGAAGGGAGTCTCCTCCCCCCACTTCCCAGCCCCTACCCACTATCGCATTCCGGGGAATAGCTCTTAAAGATGAAGCTGAGCGCCCATTTTGTGGGGGTAGCCATCAGTAAGTGACTGCTTAGATAAACCTTTGTAGGTGTTAATTGGTCCTGCAGGGGGTCTTTGAAGCTCCCACAGCTTCTGTTCTCTTTGAAGTTTTGTTTTTGCTGCAGCCAAAATCCTCCCTGGCACATACCTCAGATTTCTCTCTCTCCGCACTGGGGTTTCAGAGTCTTGAGGCCTTACCTGGGTAGATGGCATTTCTTTTAGTTAATTGTATCAGCTAATCAGTGGTCTAGGCTTTCTATTTGTCTCTTTGGTTGCTGACTCCAGGCCGCCACACCTCTGGGGCATCTGGGAAGGGCCTGGATTCTAAGTGTAGATTGAGGCCCTATTCCAAGTGACTGGAAAGCCAAGAGAGAACAAAGTGAACTGGCAAGATATGCTGAGTTAGGCTCATTGCTTCCTTTGTAAAAATAATTGCTTTTGTTGGTGATGATAGATTTGTAGGCCTACGAATCCTCTCTGGTACCCTCTTATCTTCCAGACCAGGGATTTCTAGATTCCTAATCTCGCAGCCTCAGTTTCCATATCTGGAAATGGAGATCATCACACTCGCCTGGCAGGGTCCTTGTGAGGATCAATGTGGTGGCGTATGTGTGACTGTACCTTATATATGCTGATGTGCTGTCCAAGGTGGTGGTAATCTGAAAGTGGCTCCGTGCCATTTTCTAATCAGCCACTGAAGTTCACTTCGTTTCATAACTTGATTCTTCTTACCTGAGCCATAGAAACAACTTTATTCATCTCTTTCTTAATACTTAAACCCTAGGAAGATGTGGTAGCTGCCGTGGAAGCCTTGTGGAGATACTGACCTAGGGGTCAGGCTGGAGTAGTTGGAGGGTGGTCTCTGGAGCAGCCAGGCAGTTCTCCCTGGACTCCCAGGTCCTTCTGGTGCCCTGGTTGGCTGTTTAAAGAAGCAGGTGTCCCTTGTGCAGTTGAATTTTATGCCCTCGTGCGTTGAGGCTGACAGTTGGAGGGACACCTCATCTGAATGGAGCTCAGCTGCTCAGTAGCCTCCCTGGGCTAGTTCGGCAGGCAACGGTCATTGCAAAGAGAAAAAATCACTCGGGCCGCCTTAAGTTGTGTGGGGATGTGGGGCAGGCACTGAACTGGAAGTGCTCTGCGGAGTTCTCAGGATCGAGCACAGTACCTGGGACGGGCCCCTTTCTCCCCGCTCTGGGCTTTCCTGTCCCCCCAGGCTGGCACCTCTGCCTCTGTGTAGGTCCGCCCATCCCTGGCCAGTCTTTTCTGAATTCTCTCCTCCAGGCCCGGGAGCAAACCAGCCTGATGGGCTTTACCAGTGACCACCGCTCCTCCCGGGGAGAACCATTCACGTCAGGCCAAATCTTGAGCATGGTGGTGATCCCATAGCTAAAGGACTGCCCTGTCATGTTCTCACTCTTGACTTAATCAGTGGCTATCTTGTTGCAAAGAATAGCCTGAAGTTACTTCCTGCAGTCGGGGACTGTGGTTAGGGTGAGTTGGCTGTGGCAGGCACCGTGGAAGCCATATCCTGTTGGCATTCACATGATTGAGCCCTGTTGATGATGAAAATAACAACAGCAACTAACCTTTACTGAGGATTTACCATGAGCCAGGTGATACACAGTATCTTATCTAGGCTTTATACTCACCCTTGCGGGAGGACACCCATTTATCTTCTTTAAAAGCAACTTGCTTGGGGAGCAAATATAGCTCCAGTGGTTGAGCTCCTGCTTCCCATATACGAGGTTCTGGGTTACACCCCCGGTACCTCCTAAAAACAAAAAACAAGCAGACAAATGAAAAAAAAACCCTCACTGGGGAGTAGATATAGATCAGTGGTTTAGCACCTGTTTCCCATGTACAAGGACCTGGGGTTCAATCCCTGGTACCTCCAAAAAAACCACCAAAAACGACTTGCTTAAGAGCACACAGCTGGAGGTGCTGGACAAACTAGGGGTCTGAGCTGAGACTGCCTGACTTCTTATCCAAGGCCCCTTACTGCTCTCAGACAGCTGAGATGTCAGAAAGACCACATGCTCAGGAACAAGAGTGTGCTTGATTTATAGGGTACCAGTTGGGTTTCTCATCAAGAATTTATTTAGTCTTCCATTAGAGAGACAATTCTAACCAGTTTGGTAATCTGGTTTCTCATCCCACAGCAGACTAGGAGCAGTAAATGTAAAGATGAGGGAAGGATTCTTGCAGACAGATCTGGAAAGAAGGGACCGCTGGCAAGCTGAATGCAAGGAAACAGGCTGCATATATAAAATGTAACGCCCAGCAGTAAAGAAGCACAGCAATTTAAGAAGAGCTGGCACGGAGCCCAGAACGGTGTCCCACACTCCTCAGAGGTGTGCCTCTCAGTCCCAGTACCTCGTGCTGCTCCTGTCGCCAAGTAGAGCTTCTTCGAATATTTGCTGAACTGTGGCTCGTGCAGTGTTGATCCTGAGTCATCATTTGTGTTCAGTGTCCTTTTGCTTAAGAAAGTAGAGAAATAATTAATGTATTTTATAACTTTCAAAAAACCCATTGCTTAAAATAAAAATATTTTGCTGCTTCTAAGAATAAACTCTCCATTTGAAAACTTGTTTGCCACACTTAGCAAGTTCCCCAAGGGCTCCAGATTGTTGGGGCCTTCTCCTTTGAGTTAGCTTTGGAGTTTTTCTGGGGGTTTATAATATTGTCAGTGCTTTAATGTTATGAGAAACTGAATGGTTTTCTGATAGTGTGTTGTGGGCCTGTAGTGCCAGCTCCTTCCGATTGCCTTCTGCTCTGAAAGACTTTGGCCGTGGGCTCGGGTCGAGAGTGGTTGGACCAGGGCTGGCCTGCCTGCCCAAGGCATGGTATATGCAGTTTGGAGTTTAGAGAAGGGGGGGGTGCCCTTGAGGGGGAGGAGGGGACACCTGTAGCCTGTTGTGCAGGAGTTGCCCTAGCAGATATGTTGGGACACATATCACTGGTTCTCTTTGTTTTTTCCACCCTCCTAGGGGGACCCAGGTTGGTGACTGATGGGTGGAGATATAGAATGGATTTTACACTTCCTACTTACATTCCAGCATCTGGCAGATGGTTGGGATTCATTCAGAGTACCGCTGATAGAAAATAAGACCATGCCACCAGCCCTGCTGGGACTCAGCTCAGAGGCGCCCCATGGTCACTTCCCATGCTGTCAGGGGGGCCGTGGACCAGCTCTGCCTGCCACTCCCTCCCCTTCGCTGTGACTTTCTTCCCTTTTTCTGGAGGGCTGCCCCCTTGCCTAACTCCTGTATTTCTACAAGTTTCCACTCCATCTTGCTTCTTCAGGAGTCACTTCTTTGATGCCTGAGATTAGGACAGAGTCTCCTTATAGATTCTTCTTGTAGATCGTTTAATACTTATCCCAGCTGTGGCTTTACATATATTTGACTATTTGATTATCTACCTTACCTGCCACCCCCCCCACTCCCTGCCCCAGGGGATTATACAGGCTCCTGAGGGAATGCTTCATGTCCATTTTTTGTTAATTTGCTCAGCAGTTTCTTTGGGAGCACCTACTATGTGCAAGCACTGGGACTTCATCAGTGGATAGAACAGGCCCACATCTCCACTCCTAAGATGCTCCTAGCCTCGTGGCTGGAAACGTATACCATACAAATTATGGCATGGATTAGAAGATGCTAGATGCTGTGAAGATGAACACATATGGAAAGGGGTTAGGGAACAGAGTGAGTCTCTGTGCCTGTTTCCTGCTCTCTCTTCTCATCCTTCTCCTCCTGTCTTCACCGGGATTTGATCCTGGGAAGCTCCGAAGGGGGAGAGAGGCATCCTACCGCCTGCGCCACCTTAGTTCCTCTGGTGAATAGGTCTCACCTTGCCTCCTCACTAGACTCTCCTGAGG
>JAQZBX010053171.1:0-12070 GCA_029593785.1 Cabassous unicinctus | reverse complement strand
TCTAAGACAGGATATGCATGTTTTAATCCAGGTGAGAAATTTATTATTGGTTTCAGATGGAAAGGATGGAATGATTCATAAAATATAACTGAAATAAAATAGAAAAGTAACTGCAACCAACTAAAAATCAAAGTTGAAAAAGTAAAGGGTTCTGGATGAAATCCATAGTGTCTTGTTTAAAAATTGAGGGTACACAGTGACATCAGTTACTGAAATGTGTAAAACAAATGGAGAAATAATTTCCACATTTATGTAAGCCGGGAGGGGAAGCAAGTTCTAAAGAAGACATACCGTAGTGGAAGAGGCAGAGATGACATACTCAATTATCATGTTATATTTAGAGTTCTTGTTAGATATACAAATAAAAATTCCTGTTTTTACATGGATACATGGGGCTGGAATTCGGAGGAAATCTAATGGTGTAGACAGTACTATATTATTGTCATTGGTACCGGGAAACTCAAATACAGGAGAGAGTGTATAGTGGGAAGATAATACACAGAAGAATATTAAGTAGTGCCAATATTTATGCTGTGCAAATAAATGGAATTCATGAAGAATTCTAATAGAAATGAGGAGGAAAAGAAAATCAATAAAACATATACAGTTTCAAAAATTGGTTCAATATTGATAAATGCAACAAAGAATCAAGAAAGATCAGAAATATACATATAGTGTCTAGTAACTTTGGCATTAAACCTGATTTTCATTACTTGGGCAAGGATAATGTCAATTTATTAGTGGATAAGGAATCCAGATTTAAGTAGGCTGGGCAGTCAATAATAGGTAAAAGTGAGGAGAAAGTAACTATAGAGAACATGGAGATTAGAGGGAGTAAAGCATAATGACCGGGATAATATACTTAATATTTTAAAATTTCATTTATATGAATGAACTTGAAAATATACTAGTTAGGTGGCTTCTAACCTAAGCTAAGCTGAATGAAATAAGAGAAATGTTGATGCCTTATCCCTAACATACCTACATTGTAGAAACTGGTGGTACATCAAAATATTGTGTTTGTGTGCCTCTGTGTGTATCCAACACCAGTGAGAAAACTATTTGGTAATAAATATAAGATGAAGTGGACTGATTCCAGTTCTTGATTAAAACAAATGTAAATCAATATATATTTTAAAGGGGGTTTAGTGTAAACTGGAGAACCCACATTTTGAAAGAGATGGCTAGGACTCCTGCAGGCAGAAGAGAAACATTGAGCTCAAATCACTTTTTAGGGGAGATCTCTGTAACTAAATTTTATAGGTGTCACTGGAGTGCATAATAAGAAGCAGGAGGGAATAATTTGGTATGTTTTTTCAGGTGTCTTATGTTGTATTTGATCACTGAGAGACCTCAGATCCTTTCTCCCTGACTGCTGCATGCAGATTGTATATAAAACCAAAGGAAGTAATGAGAAATCAAACACCAATAACCACATTCATCTTGCTGGGTCTTACAGTTGAGCCACAGCTGCAAGTCCTGGTTTTTATCTTTTCATTTCTCACTGACATGCTGAATGTAGCTTGAAACCTGACCATTATCACTCTTACCGTCACGGTTTCTCATTTTAAAACACCAATGTGTTTTGCTTTTTCTTAAAAATCTCTTTCACAACAGTCTGTTTTCCCAGATACCTGGACAGCTTATAAACCGGGGACAATACCATTACTTATAATGCCTGTGCCAGGCAAATATTTTTCTTTAGAATTTTTGGAGCCACAGAGATTTTCACCTGGCTGCTATGTCCTATGACCACTATGTGGCCCTTTGTAAACCCCTTCATTATATGGCCATCATGAACAACAGAATCTGTACCATGTTTGTCCTCTGCTGCTGGATCTCTGGTTTCATGATCATCTTCACACCACTTAGTATGGGCCTCCAGCTGGAATTCTGTGACTCCAATGCCAATGATCATTTTGGCTGTGATGCAGCATCTCCTTTGAAGGTATCATGCTCAGACACAAGGTTTATAGAGCAGACTGTTGCTATTTGTGCTGTGTTGACATTCATTATCACCCTAACAGGTGTGATTCTTTCCTTCATATACATTATCAAGACAATTCTAAGATTCCCCTCTGCTCAACAAAGAAAAAAAGCTTTTTCCACCGGTTCTTCTCACATGATTGTCATTTCTATCACTTAACAGCAGCTGCATTTTCCTCTATATCAAACCTTCAACCAAAGAAGAAGTGAATCAATAAAAGGGTATCTGTGCTTACTACATCTGTTGCCCCTTTGTTGAAACCTTTCATTTGTACCTTGAGGAATAAGCAAGTGAAAAAAGCTTTCAGGAACACAATCCAAAGAATTGCATATCACACAAACAAGTAACGTTGCAGTGAATTTGATCAATGCCTGTGTAGAAAAGAAAAATGTCTCAAAAATTTTCATGAAAACACTAAGCTTAATTTTACTTATTTATCTAAAGCCCAGTTAGGTTAGCCTTCTCATAGGCCTTTAAATCTTGCTTTGGAAACCTACTAAGTATAAGTCATACTTCTCCTCTCCTTTTGATAGCTAGAAAATATGCTTATTAAATTGTCTGCATTTAAACAGCTCTGGATCATCGAATACCCTTCCCAAAAACTAATTGAGTTGGTTTTCTATTAATCTAACCTTACTAGTTTACTCTTTGTACTTAGTTCCCTGAAGAACTTTAACCAGATCTCAGTCATGCTTAAAGAAATAAGATAACATTTCAAAACACAACCAGACAGAATGGCATCTGGATTACCCTATGGGTCAGTAAATCAGTGACTCCTTCCCCAAAAACAGCAGTCATGAAGACCTTGCACTTTCACAATATCTAAACTGTGCACAACAATATCTAAACTGTGGTTAATTAGCTGCTGAAACCAAAGACAAGTTTGATGTGCTTGAGACAACACAGGACTGAGAAATTGCATGTACTCTCCTCACAAGACACCTGGAAGATACAATGTCATCACTTTTTTTGTTTGTTTGTTTGTTTGTTTTATTTGTTTTCCTTCTTCCCTAACCCCTCTCCTTTACCTATAAAGACCCTATTCCAAATCCTCACTTTGAACTGGTTTGGGGAAGATTCCCCAGTTCCTTGCTTCTGCACTTGCAATAAATCAACTGCCCAATGAGAGATGTGTTTCTCCTTTGTGGTGTTGCATCAGGCAGGCCCTTCTATTGGAAATAGCCCTGTTTATGGTAACACTTTCAAATTAAACAGAGTCAGGATGAATTAACTCATAAAAAGAATATGATGAGAGAAGGGCCCAGGAGATCAGAAGAACAACCTGCAACATACTTGGAAGAATGTAAGAAAGAGACTGCACATCTGCAGAGAAGATTCATGAGTAGAGCACTCCATGCCCCAGAAGCAAATGCCCATGCCCCACTGGCAGCGAAAGCTGCCCTGGGAGTTATTCCCTGGCTGGAGTTGGAAGCTCCATTTCCCAAAAATGGATGAAATGATGGTCAGGCACCTATTTCACTACTGATTAGTAAATTCTGCTGGCTAAAGTACAATCCTAAGAATAGCTAAAGTTTGACTGTGTCCTAATCAGAAAGAAGCAAGTATCCTCTATTTTAACACTACCCCTGGCATGAGTGGAAGAAGGGCTGATAGAAAATCACAGTGAAGTTACGGACCAGCTTCTTTCCACCCAGGTCACATTTCTGCTCTAGCCTGGGCTCCAACTCCACCTCTGGCAGGAAAGAAGCTGGGAGACCTGCACCAGTCTCTCTGGGCTACTGCTTGCACATTCAGCCTGCACAGAGAGGATTGTTGGACACATCTTTAGCTCCATCCCCCACTCCATAGGACAGGAAGGAGCATTGTTTCCCCAGCTTCTCCAAGCAGCTGCAGGCACTTTCTGCCTGCAAGGACCAGATTGTTGAACACATCTGCGGCTCCATTCCAATCCAGATAAGCTAGGAGGGGGGTGGTGTTTCCCCAGCCACTCTGGGAAACTGCAGGTGCTTTTGGTTCACACAGACCATATTGCTGGACACATCTTTGGCTCCATCCCTGTCCCTGTTATGGCAGGAGGAGGGATAGTGTATCCTCAGCCTCTCTGGGCTACTGCAGTCACTTTTGGCTTACATGGACTAGATTGGTGGGTAAACCTGTGAATACATCTCTGCTCCCAATAGGATAAGAGGGGAGTGGTGTTTCCTCAGCCTCTCTTGGCAACTACAGGCACTTTCAACCAACATGGACTAGATTGTTGGGCACTATTGTGGTTCTATCCCTACCTTGACAGGGCAAAATGGACAGTGCTTCCTCATTCTCTCCAGGCAACTGCATTGTCTTTCAGCAGCATGGGCCGAATTATTGGGCACCTATGGCTCCATCCCCACTTGGATAGTACAGGAGGGGTGCAATGTTTCCTAAGTCTTTCTGAAGAGCTGAAGCCACTTTCAGCCCACAAGGACTAGTGTTGGGCACTCCTGAGGCTCCATCTCTGACCCTGAAAGGGCCAGAGAGACAGAGAAAATTTAGCCTCTCTGGTTAACTGACTACTTTTGGCCTGCAGAGACTAGACTGATGGACACATCTCTGGCTCCATTCCCATCCCTGAAAGGTCAGAGGGAGGGACAGTACTCCCTCAGTCTCCTTGGACAACTGCAGCCACTTTCAGCCTGCATGAACTAGATTATCAGACACATCTGTGGCTCCATCCCCACCGGTGACAGAGCAGGATGAGGGAAGGGGCTCCCTCACCCTCTCAGGGCAACTGAAGTCACTTTTGGTCTGCACAGACAAAATTGCTGGGCACATTAGAGGCTCCATTCCTACCAGTGGCAAGGGAGTAGAGGGGCCAGGGCTTCATCAGTCTACCTGGGCAACTGCAGTGAGTTTTTGACTTGCATAGATTAGTTTGCTGCCCACACCTGCAGCTCCATCCCCACACCAGGCAAGTGAGAAAGGGGTGTGGAACCACCTCCATCTCTCTGGCCAAATACAGATGGCCTTGTTCTGCATGGCTTGGATTACTGCACACAGCTGCAGTGCCATTCCTACCCCTGGCAAGGTAGAATGGTGGAAGAAGCTTCATCAGTTCCTGGGACAATGTGGACAGCTTAAACCTCCATGGCTTATAATACCAACCACATTCTTGACTCCTATTTAGCAACATGGAAGAGAGAAAGGGAAAGAAATAGATGAGAAAGAGCTGGGAAAAAATTGAGATTGGCTAAACAGAAGCCAGTATAAGTTTCCAAATTAAGTTGAACCAAGTGTCAAAGAGGGGCTGTATCACAAAGCCAATCAAATAGAAAGCCCTAGAATAAAGAAAAAAAAAGAGCCAAGAATAAATACATTTAGTATATCAGATGCCAAGACACCAAAAAAAATTACAATCCATAACAATAAACAGGAAGATATAGCACAGTCAAAGTACAAATTAAGCCTCCAGATTATATATAGAAAACTAATCATAGATGTTCAAATAAATTTCCATAATAAATTCAATGAGATTTCTAAAGAGATCAAGGACATCACAAAGATACTGAGTAAGCACAAAGAAGAATTTGAAGCATCCATAGAAAAATAGCAGATCTTATGGAAATGAAAAGCACAATAAATAAAGTTAAAAATACACTTGAGGCATATAACAGCAGATTTGAAGAGGCAGAAGAAAGCATCAGTGAGCTTGAAAACAGGGCCTCTGAAAGTGAATATAAAACAGAAGAGATAAGGAAAAGAATGGAAAAAATGGAGCAGGGTCTCAGGGAACTAAATGATGACAAGAGACATGCAGACATACATGAGTGTACCAGAAGGAAAAGAGAAGGGAAAAGGGGCAGAGAGAATATTTGAGGAAATAATGCTAGAACATCGAAGGATATAGATATCCATGTCCAGGAATCACAATGTACTCTCATCTGAATAAATCTAAATAGACCTTCTCTGAGACACATACTAATTAGAATGTCAAATGCCAAAGATAAAGAGAGAATCTTGAAATCAGCATGAGAAAAGCAATTCATCACATGTAAGTGAGGCACAATAAGATTAAGTACTGATTCTCATCAGAAACCATGGTGGCAAGAAGGCAGTGATATGATATATTTAAGATAATGAAAGCAAAAAAATGCCATCTAAGAATCTTATATACAGCAAGACAGTTTTTAAAAATGAGGGCAAGTTTAGAATATTCACAGATAAATAGAAACTGAGAGAGTTTGTAATGAAGATACCGTCTTTGCAGGAAATACTAAAGGAAGTGAAAAGAAAAGACAGGAGAGAGAGGCTTGGAAGAAAGTCTAGAAATGAAGATTAGATCAGTAAAAGTAACTAAAATTGCAAAAAGAGTGTTGAAAACAAGATATGACAGAAAGCCACAAGATCAAAATGGGTGAAGTAAGAACTGTCTTTATACTAATAACATTGAAGGTTAATGGGTTAAACTCCCCAATCAAAAGACACTGACTGGTGGAATGGATGAGAAAATATAAGCCATCTATATGCTGTCTACAAGAGACACAAATTATATCCAAGGACACAAATCTATTGAAAGTGAAAGGTTGGAAAAATATATTCTATGCACCTGATAACAACAACAACAAAAAAAGCCAAAACACCTGAGGTAAGTATAATTATATCAGAAGAAACAGACCTTAAAAGCAAAGCTGTTATTACAGACAAGGAAAGTCATTATATACAAATAAAAGGGGCAATTCACCAGGAGTCAAGAACAATCATAAATGTATATGCACCTAACCATGTTGCCCCAAATTACATGAGGCAAATTCTGGCAAAACTGAAGAGAGAAACAGATATCTCTACAATAATAGTTGCAGAATTCAATATACCAGTCACATCATTGGGTAGATCATCTGGGCAGAGAATCAATAAAGAAACAAAGTTCTTGAATAAAATGATAAATGAACTAAACTTAACAGACTTATAGAGAACATTGCATCCCAAAACAGCAGGATATACATTCTTCTCAGGTAATCATGGATCTTTCTTCGGGATAGACCATACGTTGTGTCACAAAACAGATCTCAATAAATTTAACAAGATTGAAATTATACAAAACACACTTTCTCTGATCATAATGGAATAAAGCAGGAACTTAACAACAGGTAGAAAAAGGGAAAATTCACAAAAACAAAATGTTATTAAGTAATCAGTGGGTTAAAGAAGAAATTGCAAGATAAATCAATAAATATCTTAAGATGGGTGAAAACAAGAACACAACATATCAGAGTCTATGGAATGCAGCAAAAGCAGGACTGAGAGGTAAATTTATAGCCCTCAATGCTTACATTAAAAAAGAAGAAAAAGCTAAAATCAGTAACCTAACTACACAGCTGGTTGAACTATTAAAAGAACAGCAAACTATGCCCAAGGCAAGCAGAAGGAATGAAATAGCAAAGATCAGTGTTGAAATAAATGAAACTGAGAAAAAAACAAAGCAAAATATAGAATTAGCAAAACCAAAGTGCTGGAGTGGAGGTGCAGAAATAGGAGCACTCCTTCACTGTTGGTATGAATGCAGAATGATGCAGCCTTTGTAGATGCAGTTTGGCAGTTCCTCAGGAAGTTAAATATGGAACTGCCCCATGATCCAGCAATCTTTCTACTAGTAGTAAATCCAGAAGAACTGAAAACTGACACGAACAGACATCTGCAAAATGATGTTAATAGCAGGGTTATTCACAATTGCCAAAAAATAGAAACAACCCAAGTGGCGATCAAATAATTAGTGGATAAACAAAATGTGGTGCATATATATATATGATGAAATACTATGCTGCTGTAAGAAAAAATGAAATTGGGACACATATGATAACATGGATGAACCTTGAGCACATTATGCTAAGTGAAATAAGCCAGACACAAAAGGACAAATATTGTATGGTCTCACTAATATCAACTAAATATGAAGAATAAGCACATGGAGTTAAAAGCTAGGCTATGGGTTCCTAGGAGATAAGATGAGGACTGAGAAGGGGTACTGATGCTTAAATGTATGTAGAATTTTCAATTAGTTTGACTGGATAGAGTTGGTGGTAACACATTATAGTGAATAAAACTAACATAGCTGGTATATAAATGGGATTGTGAATGCAAAAGGTAGTCTAGGGATGTAAATGTCAATTGAAAGAGAACTAGAGAATAATCTAGGGACTGAATAACATAGTGAACCAGAATGGATGAGGATTGTGATTAATAATTCAAATATAAAAATGTTCTATGAACTGGAACAACTGTAAATCACTATTACAAGGTGATAAGAATATAGTGATGCATGGGAAAACACAATGTATTTTATGGAATAAAGTTAACAGCAATATTGTGATATTCTAGCCTCAATGTCAAAGAAGTTACTATAACAATATTAAGAGTCAATAATAGGGGGGTATGTGATTTTTTCTTTTGGACTAAGGAAAATGTTCAAAGGTTTACTGGGGCAATGACCACAACTCTATGAAGAAAGTGAAAGCCACTGACTGTACATTTTGGATAGAATGTACATGGCATGCAACTGTATAACACAGTGAACCATGTGGTGAAAGATAAACAATGGTTAATGGTACAAATATGAGAGTGTTCTTTCATGAACCATAACAGATGTAAAATACTAATACATGGTGTTAATAAACAAGGAATGTTTGGAAAAAATATACCAAGTGTATGCTGTGGACTGCAGTTAGTGGTAATAGTCTGATCATGTTCTTTCATAATCTGTAACAAAAATTCTAGAACAATGTAAGGTGTTGGTGGAGGGGTGACATTTGGGAATTCTCCACATTATGCTTGATTGTTTTTTAAGCTCACAACTTCTAGAATACAAATATATAAAAAAGAACATGAGAATATCTTTCCAGAAAAACAAAAGTCTTCCCTCCCTTATCAATCCTTTGCTTTTATGATCTAAAGAGAAATTAAATAGCATGAGGTAAATAGTGTCAGTGACATTCAGGAAATTGTTCAAGCTCTATAATGTAAAGACTCTTTTTTACATCTTTCAAAATAGTTAAAAACCATATATATATTTCTTACATATATATAAACATAAGAAATTTTCACCTTTAATTTCAGACAGTAACAAGATGAACTTTAATATAAACAAAACCAAAATAAATAAAGCAGTATTTAGAACTTTAAGATTTAGTATAACCAAAGTGGAAAACAAAGATATATAAACATAATTTCATACAAAGTTTCTATAAACAAAGTTCTGGAAATACATATTTTTATGTGAGAAATGTAGAAATTCTAATAGGTCCTGAATTGAATAAATAAATGATGACTGAATAATATCTGGCTTCAGAAAGAAATAAGTTCTTTAACTTTGGTAAACGATAATATTTTGACAAATTTATTCCTGAACACAGTAGAAGAATTTAGATTATAGCTGCTTGTCATAATCACAAAAGTAGAAATAGAGTAGGAAAATAACATTTAGTGGTTTGGGCTCATAATAAACCTTTAATACTCCAGGAGATGTAGTATACACTAAACAATCTTATGTAACCTCTTCTCCCCCATATTATCTTACCTACAACAATTTAAGTAGCTTTATATTTTTGCTACTACCATTTTAAAAATAAAAATATCATATTTATAGGTCTTGGTTATTCTGTCCAACATCACACAGCTTCTAAGTCACTGAACTATGAGCTAAATGCGCTTTTGCCTTATTTCACATATTGCATTACTAATTCTTATGCTTTACTTTTCTCCAAGAAAATAAAATAAAACCTAAATTAAATGAAGAAATATGTATTCCGATTATCAGTGGGATCTCAATCAGGAAACAGAGTCACTGTCAGTTATGGTATAGGGATTTAACACAGGAATTAAGATTTACATAATGATGAGAGGAGTTGGGGAAGTATAGGTCAGAAAGAGAGAGTTGGAGGATCAAAGGAATCACTACATAGGTGACATGAATGCCAAGCCTGTCCAGTGTGAAGCAGGGATACAAAAGGGAGAAAAGTCTAAGGAATGACTAGAATACACAGCTTATCATGTGGAAATGGGCCACTGTATATATCCAGAAGAAGAGCTGGATGCAAAGCATAGGGGAAAAAAGTGAACAAACTAGAACCTGCAGTCATATCCATGATCCTCTGATATTACAACCAACTACCATGACATTGCTACAGAAATGATCACAACTTAGTCACCATCGTCCAAATCTTTCATAAGTTCTTTAACCTGGAATCAGTTTGACAATAGAATAAGCCAGCACAGTGCATGCCTTGTCAACTTAATATCCATATATACCACTTGTAACTATAATTAACTTCCAAATAAAGACAAAGGGAAATTATATTTCCATATAGCATAATGCAAATGTCTCTTGTGTAACCAAAGTACTGTAACGTTCTTCATAGAATAGGAAACACCAAGTCCAATGTCTCTTTACCTTTCCTTGTGTAATAGGTACTCCTGTTCTAAATGAGACACCATCCCCTCTGATTGTCTGTCACTTAACTACTGAGATATAAAATTAAAATTTATTAATTTACCTTATGTTAAATTATAGAGGAATTGGAAAGAGAAAAAAGGAAAAAATACTCACAAGCCCTATAGTCTTAATTTCTGTGACTAGTAATTTGGCTGTAACTGGGTGTTATTTAAAATTTTCTTCTACTTATATTTCAATATTTCCTTGAATCACCTAAGTTTGTCATAATGTTTTCCTGGTAGGGTGACCATAATCTTCATTCTTGAAGAGCTCTTTCCTTTATGTTAGGTCTGTAGTTTTCCATTATCATTTATGACAAGGCATAGGAACATGAAGAGGTGACCTAGCATTTCAGAGATACCATTCCCTGTCCCATAATTTCCTCTTGATAATTATAATTCCTCACTCCAGCCAATAAGTAAGTCCTTCTATACCTGATGGTTCAATAACATGATGAACACAAAATGGACAAGCAGTAGACTCAGTATTTTCTGCAAAATGAATGCACCTGATAGACAAAATGTTGTATACAATATCATGATTTTTCAACAGGAATTCACTAAGTTCATAGATGCAAAAGCATCACAGGAAGTAAGGCAAACTTATATCCCTAAGAAGAGTCTATTCTAGAGAAAAAAAAAGTGCAACCTCTTCCATGCTGGAAGTTGTCCAGTGCACTCCTTCTCCCATGAGATGGCTGGCTGGTCAGCCCAGGGAATGCTACCATGTCAGAGGTTTGGTGTATTTCTCTGCTAATGGCATTTTGAGCACTCTGAAGTAACTGTAGCCAAACTGACTTTGTTGAGTCATAGTTAAATTGCTGATCCCATTCACCATGCCCATCATTGCTATCATGGCTACTTCATAGTGGTACAAACTTCCACTGGAAAAGGAACGTGGATGATTGACAAACACAGAACAAGTTATAGCTTTCTGATGATTATTATGTTCCTCCTCTGTTGGAGTTATTCTTCACTTATCATTCACATGAAACACAAATACCTTTACCCTCAGTACCCATTTGTAGAATTCCACCTACATACCTCTTCCTGGGAACTCTTTTCCACCAATTTTACAATAAGACCAATTTTATATTTAGGCTCCTTCTAAGTGGTAAACATTAGCCATTGTCCATATATAAATATAGGTCTGTTCATCTAGTGATCTTTCCTTTCAAGCAAAATAAACAGCTATTTACTAGATAGTATGCAAAACTATTTGTAAATCAAGCCACAATTATTGTTCCTTGATCAACTAGCCACGGAAAACTCTATGAGACCATAGAGCGGGGTCGAAGAAGGGAAAACAATGTAAATAAGTAATCCCAGAGCCACTTGATCATGAGACTTACTCATGTTTGAGCTCAATCTTGTATATGCATTTCCTAGTTAATGACAAGATTCTGCTATACATGTAAAAATATATGATTTAGTGGTCAGGCAATACCCAGGCAATGAAAGAAAATTCATGTTGCATGGTAATTTGATAGCCCATGGATGATATTTTACACTATAATCTGTAATCTAGAAACCATTTCCCAAAGGATAATAATTACCTGTAGAGTATGGCATATCTTTTCTTCTTTGAGTGATAAGATATGTAAAGAAACTGAAGAATTCATGGATATGGGCCCATTAAGATTATTTTCACCATAAAATGATTCC
>JAQZBX010053170.1:0-18952 GCA_029593785.1 Cabassous unicinctus | reverse complement strand
AGCTCTATCGATTGAGCCACACCCACTTCCTGAGATGAAAAGATTTCAACATGAGGTTCTTGGGCTGCTGATAAGCAGTGGCACTGAGAAGGGCCCTTAAATATTTTGAGTCTTACATTTCTTAAGGAACTTCAGAACATGCTCTGGTGTCTTAGGGGATGCTGGTATAATATGCTCAACCCCCTTTTGTTTCACACTAGTCCCTCAGCTACCTCTCACCAGATGTTAGATCCTCTGTATACCATAGGGTCAGGGAAGAAACAGCAACGGCATGGAGACAGCAGCAAAATAAGTATCACAGATCCTTGCAGCACCCTTGTTTGTGGGGTGCAATTATGCTTCCAATGGAGGGGGTGCCCCTTCAAACAAGAGGTGTTGTAAAACCCATACACATGTACTACAGACTCAGTGGTTGGAGTCTCCTACAGCAGTATGCCAACTGCTGTGGACCAATTTCTGAGAGGTCTATCACTCTCACTTTATCCTCACATGCTTTCAGTCCCAACCACCTCACTCATGGGTCACAGCTCCAGGCAAGTGATGCCTATCTCCTGTGTTTCAGGCTTCTACTGTTGTGCCCACCAGAAGCCCTTGGAGCCAATGTTGCTCAATGATGCAGTGCCAGTGCCAACCAACAATAGTATTTCCTGTTTAGGGGAGTGCTCAAAACCACAGGATTTCTTCTCTTTCTATACTAGGATTAGCAGATCTTGAGGAGAAAATAGAGTTACAGGACCATTAATTTGTGGTGGGAAGTTTAGGCAACACCTGGCAGAGGAAACAGGCAGCAGCACAGAGTAACATGGATGTAGGTCAGAAAGCCAAGGAACTTTCCCAGTGTTAGATTTCTGAGCCAGGTAGTAAGCTGAGAGCAGCCAAAAGGCTTTCTTCTGATTTCCCCTGGCCATGACCAACACACCTTACTATCTACTTGTTTCAAGTCAGTTAAGATGGATTTTGAATTCAGGTCCAGGTGGAGGTCAGGTACAACACAATGGGAAACTGGGTCCATAATGCTTGAAGAAAGATAGTGCATTACTCACAGGTACCAGAGAGAGATGAGTATAATGAAGTATGGCCAAAAGTACAATCAGCTCAGGTAGCTCATCCAGCAGGTTGGAGCACACGAGCAGGGAAAGAGGGATCAGAGGGCATATATATTTATTGGGATCAATGGTAGGATATTAGATTTCCCATGGGGCTCAAAGCTTATTTAGTTTGAATCAAGTTCATGAAATGGTTCTGGGGTTATAGGGCATTTTGGGACAAGCTTGTGGTGTTGCATGAGGTGTGTGCATTGTATTCATGGTGGTGTCAGATGTAATTTTGTGTTCAGGGAAAGTTCATGCTCTAGGGCTGGAAAGATGCTTATTAAATAGTCAGTAGTCAGTGTTGAGTCTGGTGATTTAGCCAAAGAAAGATAAACACTGTGGGGGCACACACTCAAAATTAAATTATGTACTCTGAAATTCCTCATCTAGGTGTATACTCAAACATCTGAAAAGAGGAATTTAAACCTATATTTGTACACCAATGTTAATAGCAGGAATATTTGCAAAGCTAAAAGGTGAAATCAATCCATGTATCCATAAATAGACAAATGGATAAAGAAAATTTGGTGTATACACAGAATGGAATATATTTCAGATGTAAAGGGGGACGAAGTTTTGATGGATGCTACAGCATGCCTGAAACATGATAAAGATATTGTCAGGCCAAATACAAAGGAAAATATTGTATTATTTCACTTAAATGAAATGCCTAGAATAAGCAAATTCATAGCGAGAGGAAGCAGATTAGGGTCTATCTGTTTCAAGGACAGGGGGTGGGGAATTAGTGCTTAATGAAGACAAAGTTTCTGTATGAAGTGATGAAAATATTTTGGAAAAGTCTGATGGAAATTGTAGCACAAAATTGCAAATATAATTAATATCACTCAATTGTACATATGAAAGTATTTAAAGTGGGAAATTTATGTTGTATATAAGATATCATAATACTTAAAAATATAAAAGGAATGAAGTGTTGATACTTGCTACAGCATGGATGAGCCTTGGTACCATGATACTAAGCTAAAGGATCTAGTCACTAATGAACACATATTTGATGATTTATATAATATTAAAGTCCAGATTAGGGAAAGCTATAGAGATAGAAAGTAGATTGTTGGTTGCTTAGGGTTAGATGGAAGGAGGAAGAATAGGGTAATGATAATCTAGACATTACATTGTTTTTTGGTGAAGTGATGAGAATATTCCAAATTTGACTCTGGTGATAGTAGCACATATCTGTGAATGAAATAAAAATCATAGAATTATGTGCTTTAAATGTGCTAAATTTAGGTTATATGATTTATAACTCAACAAACCTATTATAAAAATAATATCAAATGTTGCCTGGAGAGAAGGGAAGGGACAAGAGGCAGGAATTAAAGAGGTATGAGAAAAAATTGTTAGTTCACTATTTGTTTTGCAGTGGTCATTACAGACCTGTATATGTATGCAAATACTTATCAAATTCTACATTTTAATATATGAAATGATTATATGTTAGTTATACATCAATATGAACTAAGTTTTTATCCCTGTTATTTTACATTTCATTAACATATGCACTAGTAAATATATAGGCTTTTTTTTTTACAATATGTTAAATTAATTTATTAGTGACAATTCTTCTATCCTAAGTATTATATATATATTAAGATACTTAGATTACATGAATGTTATGTTAAAAAAGAGGGGATTCCCATCTGCCCCACTCCCCACACCTCCCACATTTTCCCACCTTAATAACATCCTTCATTGGTGTGGTATATTCATTGTAATTGATGAACACATTTTGGAGCATTGCCACTAAACATGGATTATAGTTTACAATGTAGTTTACACTCTCTCCCACACAATTCTGTAGGTTATGACAAAATAAATAATGGCCTGTATCTGACATTGCAGTGTCATTCAGGACAATCCCTAAGTCCTGAAAATGCACCCATATTACACATGTTTATCCCTCTCCCTGCATTCAGAACCACCAGTGACCACACCCTCCATATCAATGATATAATTTCTTCCATTGCTAGAATCTCAATAAGTCTATAATAGAATACCAGTAAGTCTACTTTAGTCCATAGTTCATTCCCCAATCTTGAGGATTCTGGGATGGTGATGCCCACTCCATTTCTAATTGAGAAGGGGCTTTGATCCCACATGGCTAATGGATGGGACTTTCTTGCTTGAAGTTGTATACTCTCTTGGTTCCTTAGAATGGTGGTTATCCATCACCTCCTCCTTCTTAGTTGACCTGCGTGAGTCCAGTGAACCAGAGAGTAGTTATTGCAACTATGTTGAGATTCAGCACCCAGCTGGCACATGGATAGCCCAAAGATTTAAGTCTCTTTGATGTACACCTACCAACTCTATTACTAATTATAGGTTCAAATAGAAGGGACAGTAGATCCATGTGTAGGGAAACCACAACTGAGTCCAACTCTGTCACACTGGGGAGCAAAAATTCCAAAGTATGGCCCACTGGCAAGACACCAAACTCAGCTATTTGCACTGACTATAATGTCTGGATGTCTCCAGAACCCTCAGGAGCCCTGCTATTTGGGGTACTATGTACTTTGGTTGTCAATGAGATCCTGCTGAACTGTGCATAAGTGTAACCTCTGGAATGACCTCCTGACTCACTCTGAAGTCTCTTAGGCATATAAACTCATTTGTCTTTACATTTACTCCTTTTGGTCAAGGTCTTTTTCCAGTTGCATTGCTAGTTGGTGCTAGGTAGCAATCCCTCGGTGCCAGGGAGGCTCATCCCTGGGAGTCATGTCCCATGTTGGGGGGAAGTTATTTCAATTATATGCTGAATTCAGCTTAGAGAGAGACCACATTTGAGCAACAAGTAGTCTCTCAGGCACCCTATAATACTAGGCTGTTTCAATTTCAAGAATACTGGTTCATAAGTACAGTCATTAGTATCAAGGGTCTGTCAATGGATCATCCTCCTTCATTAGTCATTGCCCCCGTACTTGGGGAATTCTTGCTGCTCCATTAGAGAATGTGGCAGAGCTCCCCAGGATGGGAATTTGATATTCTTTTGCTTATTGTGTGAATCTCCACCCACTGTAACAATGCCCCATGAACAGTTGAACACTTTTATATGCCTTATATGTATGCCTAGGTGAACTTCCTTCCAAGTATCCCCCATCACTGACACCCTGCATCAATGATCTTCCCATGTCACAGTTGTTACCCCTCTGTGATCCAAAAATTCTTCAAAAATGAAGCCAATAAAATAGCGATATATAATTAATAGGAAAATGAAATACCAATGTTAGTTTTAAAAATAGGAAACAAAATACAAAAATATTTTTAAAAGTTAAAAAATTAAAAATTTGGGATTATGAAAAATAATGAAAAATAGTAAATTTTTTTTTTTGACATTTTGGCTCTCATCACTGTAAAACTATTGTCCTGTATATACAGTGACTTTTTCTTCCATTTATTCACCTAATGCCTTACTTTTTTCATTTTGTCTTCAAAGAAGTTTTAAGTTACAGAGAAGTCACATACAGAATACAGGGGACTCCTATACCAAACATCCTCCCCCTTTCCCTCCTTCCCCTATAAATAACATTTTATATGTGGATGGGACATTTTTTACAACTGATGTACAAATACTGAAACATAGCTACTAACCATCGTCAATTGTTTACATTACAGTTTACATTTTGAACCATTCACATTTATAAATTTTGATGAATTTTAACATGGCCTATATATCACTGCAAGATAGAATAGAAGGAACAGGGAACATTTTGCGAGCAATGGAAGTGTTCTATAGGCTTTTAATAAATGTTACACTCTAGTTTAGTTCTGACAAAGGGTGGGGGCTGTTCAAAATCATTAAAACTCTCTTGCAATTCTGTTTTGTTCTCAGGGTTAATTCCAGCAGCCTGTAGTTTGCCTGAGCCATTTTACCAAAGTTTCTGTGTGAGCCAATGGGACTGGCTCAGGGACATCATTACTAACACTGTAGTATCTGTTTCTCATTTCTCAAATTGAAGAAAGGAAAAGGAAAATTGAGGTATGCATTATTTACTGAAGGATCAGCACTATTTTGTTATACCCTGAAGAAACCTACCACTAGAGCTTCATTTCCTGGGACATATTGGTGAAAACATGATTCCTTTCCCCAGGATAGACCCATGTTTCTTGATTTCTGGATGGTGGCAAGACATCACTTCTTCATACCCCTCCACCAGGGGACTGTTTACCTGCTAGTGTAAATAACTTCCCAATGGAGGGCATGAGTTAAATCTATGGTGAGAGCAAGTCCTTGGCTTGTAGGTCTCCACAACACACCTTAAGATGATGGTAGCATTGATTACACAATATACCACAACCAAGGAACTGTTCTGTTGGTGACCTCCTGAACCAGCAACCTCTAGGGGGCATCTTTCCGTTCTATATCTTCTCACAGTTCTCTCTGCTTTCTCCTCCCCAAGCCAATAATGTATTCCATGCTCTTTCACCATCAAAAACATTTATTTGTAATTCAGGAAACAGCTTCTGTGAATAAGAATCATTGTATAACTGTCAATGCTTTATGTAGATTCTGGTCCAATTTCTCTAAGGAAATTATTTTCTCCTACCTCAAGCTTTAGAAAGAATTGGTACAGTTCAGGTCCTCATGCTTCTCAAGGTAGTAATAAAATATTTATCCTACAGCCTCATTGAGTCTAAAGTGAGTTCCTGGCTTGCTGCATGCAGCTCTGCCCTTCTGCATCATTCACCTTAAACCTCTCAGCCTTCTCTCCCAGGCTTCCAGATGTGTGGGATGACTTGTTATTGGGCTCCAGATATTGGCCTAAATTCACAAACCCTGCCATCAGAAATTGAGACTTCAGGGTCTAGATCTAGTACAGGTCACCTCTCCTCACAGACTCCACCATTTCTTGGAGTACAAGTGTTATCTGCCCCATATATTTCTTATTTTAAATTCAATTCAATAATAGCATTGAATACAAGATAGCAATATGCTGCATTCAAGGCCACTTTATGATAACATAAGATGAATGGGATTTTTAGAAGCAAGTGGATCTAAATAGGTCAATGTGCATGTGAGGGGACTGAGATTGAGTTTGGTTGCCCTCCAAATTTATACAAGTGAAATATCTCAAGGTCAGAAACTGTTCAGGTGCTCCACGTGAGATCATGTTGGCCAGAGATGAGGGCTGACACAGAAAATAACTTGGTGGTAATCTGACAGCTCTGATATCTCACTATGAATTCACATTCAATGTGACTACTGTGTAATGCCATCAACAAAATCGTGAGAATGCTGCTCCAAACACCCATCCTTCCTGGACATTGAAAAACAAGCAGAAATTGTCAGAATCAACTTTATCAGGGATTTTTCATATTATATATATGGAATCCCATGGAGTAATGACAAAATGATGATATTCCCAAAGTCATCCTTGATCCTTGGCCAAGTTTGGCTCCCTGTCCAACTCATTCAACACGTTTCTGGGTTGGAAGTAAAGGAACTTGGTAATGGTGCATCCCAGGGAGAGGACTGTGTTCTCAGAGGGATCAGCCAGCATATTCCTGCCAAGGGTGCCCATAAGACAAAGGCATCCCCTCACCTTCTTTCATTTTACATACATAGTTACCTCCCAAATGCAAATCCACATGGGCAAACACATGAAACCATAACACTTTTACTTAAATTAAGGTTCCACACAGTCTGAAAAATACTTTCTGGAGTCATGGACCTCACCCACAAGAACATGAAAGCCTTGTGGTTCTTCTTTTTTCTGTTGGCAGCTCCTAGATGTGAGTTTCTCAGGGATTCAGACATGAAGGTAATTGGATGGTGCATCTGAGCACAGACTCACTGTGGTTCTCCTTGCCCTCAGGTGTCCTGTCCCAAATGCAGCTGCAGTAGTCAGGACCTGGCCTGGTGAAGCCCTCACAGACCCTGTCCCTCACCTGCACTGTCTCTGGAGTCTCTTTAACCAGCTATGCTGTGAGCTGGATCCACCAGGCTCCAGGAAAGGGGCTGGAATGGGTTGGTGCCATGGATTATGATGGAGAAACATACTACAAACCAAATCTTAAATCCTGACAACATCACAAGAGACACTTCCAAGAACAAGGTCTTTTTAAAGCTGAGTAGCCTGAAAGATGAGGACACACCCACATATTACTGTGCAGCAGACACAGTGAGAGGAAGTCAGGGTGAGCCCAGACTTAAACCTCCCCTGCAGGGCACAGGAGGGAGCTGGGCTGCAGTGGACTTTCAGGACCTCCAGGGGTCACACAGGGACAACCCCAGGAGGAGGTGCAGAAAGTGGCTGGGGAGGATTTTCCTGGCCTTGCTTGGGGTTCCCACTTCTTTCTTTACAAAAACTAATCCCCTAGAGAATCATCATTGCATCATTTCTCAGCAGTGCTATGATGTATCCAAGATTGAAGCAATGTACAGCTTTTTTTATAATGTTATTACACATCTGTTTATGGTCCCCCACCCCACCCCTACACTTTCTTCTAGATATGGCTGAAAGTTTATCAAGCACTCCCATCCATTCCTAGTTTAACCAAAACTTGCTTTCAAGTGACTTTGTGAAGTTAATTCCCTGAATTTAAATAAATCTTCTGAGAATGTCCATGAAAAACAGCCTTCACCCACCATCATGGAGAGCTTATGTCCTCATAAGAAAGAGGAGAAATAGGGAAAACCTTTCTGGCTTCAGGGGCAGCATCCAAGGAATTCAGTTTGTTCTCTCTGTGCTTTGTGGTGTCAAGGGTGAGATCCCTGAGCTTATCTGAAATCCTTTATAAATTCTGATGCTATTATATTGGACATTATAATTATGTAATTCACACAAGGAATAGTTGTTCAATGTATACACTAGAAGGGTATAAATAGAAAAAGAAAAATAACAGACAATGTTTATTTTTCACTTATCCACAGAGCATCCCTAAAACCATTTCAACTTAATTAATGCATTTCTTTTATTTTAATTTTTCATGGATGTAAAAATCCAACATTTTTCTATGTGTTCTTTTACCGGAAAATTGTCAGGTAATTAAGAAAAATAAAAGCTCAACTCCAAACTTACTGTGTCTGTGAAGAATTCAGGGTCATCAGGAAGAAATACTTACACACTTAATCCTGTCAGCACAACCACAGGTGGCATATCCCAGGGAGTCCAGTGCCTTTCAGATTTGGACTTGAACCCCACATTCCAGAGCATCCTGGAAGCTGAGGACATCATCATCTGCCTCCACCCCACCCAGCACTTCTAACAGGGAAATACTTCTCTCCTTGGTGCATCTTGTGTTTAGAGAATGAGATCTCCTATTCCTGGTTGTGAGGGCTCAGTTGTACTTCCTGAGATCCAGCCCAAGAGTGAGGAGGCCCATCCAGAGCAGTAGCATCACCTGTGAGGGAACTCACCTCTTGTCCATTGTACTTTCTGAATTCCAGCTTCCAGAGGAAAGGCTGGGATATATGGGCAGGATCAACTCTGCTGGCAACATCATCCACAGAACAGCCACCAGGACTCATGGCAGCCTCACCAGACCCTGTCCAGTGCCAGGTGCATTTACAAGTGAGCCTCTGAGAGGTGAAGGCCCAGGTGTGCACATTGCTGTACTAGTTGACCCCACAAGCTCCAGGAGGGCTGGGAATCTCAGAGCAGATGGGCTGAGAGGTCACTTCTGTCCATGGAGCACAGGGGCCAGGCCCTGCAAGGGTGGGTGAGGAGGTTTCTGCTTGAGTCTCTCAGCTTCCTCCCTCCCAGCAGATTCCCACAGAGCCCTGTCATCTTCTTACTGTTCTGTTTTCCTTATTTCCTCAGACCCACAGCAAAATTCCATATAATTTTGCCCATACACACCTGGGATGGAGGTGTTTGTGACCTGGAATTGAGCAGAATGAGGGTGCCCTTTCAGCCCACATCTCCTTACACTGGATGATTTCAGCACCTCCTGCTATTCAACCTCTTTCCTCTTTTCCAAGTGACAGAGGGGAGACTATAAAGAGATGGTCACTAAAAATTTCATGTAGAAATTTTACTTTACTTGTCTCTATGTCAACTCATGTTTTGGTTATGCAATCCATCACCCTCCATTTTATTCATTAATATAATTCATTTAGTGTGTATTTATCATCTTAATATGCTAAACATGATTATAAAAATATGAATTCTTGTACACAGGAAAGTAACTCTTGTGAACTGGGAAAGACATAAGATAAAGACATAAGTTTTATGCTTATTGACACAAAACCTTGTTCTGAGGTCTACAATCAGTGAACACATAAGCTCAATGGAAAGCAACCAAGACTGCCCAGAGAGTGGGATGCCCATCGACCCTCACCATCTTTATATACAAATGTGCCTCACACATGCAAACCACACTTGAGTCTCCTGGGATGCAACCCAGCCACTAGCCTATACTCTCATCTTTCTGGACAGATTCATCTGTGGCTCATGGGATTTATCCAAGAGCATGTGGTATGTTTTTATTCCTTCCTCTTCTGGAGGGTAGATCTCAGCAGTGAGCATCTCCTAGGTTGTACAGATAGTGTGATGGGGATGAGGTCTATGAAGTGGGTGACTCAGAGAATTTCCTTTTTCCAGGTGTCCTGTCCCAGGGACGGCTGTAGCAATCAGGTCCAGGACTGCCAGTGACTTCCCAGATCCTTTCTATTACCTGCTCAATTTCTGTGTTGCCCATTACAATCAGCAATTGCTGCTGGAGCTAGAATATCCAAACCCTCAGGAAAGGAATGTTGAAGAAGAGTGGGTGGAAATTGGTGCTGGACTTGGCACAGCATGTAACCTGTCTCTCTGTAGCTAACTGCCTCCAGGGATATACCCAAGAAACACCTCTTTGCCACTGATTGCTGATACTGGTGAGGACACAACCAGGTAGTGCTGTGGAAGACACACAGTGAGGGGAAAGCAGTGTAAACTCAGACACAACCTCCCTTTCTGGGCATGCAGGAGAGGACTGTACTTCAGGGAGTGTTCAGGACAACCATGAGGGGTCTGGGATCAAATGGGGTCAGGGAAGTTTGAGGATGACTTTCCATGACCATATGATGTTTTTTGTCCCTCAAGTACAGACAGCATCTACTTAAGACCTTAATTTCAGTCACAATGGAGAATTTCTCGAGGCATATTATTAATTTTTATACTTTACTGTTATTTTCCTTCATTTTCCTCTTTTGCAGGGAAGTTGGCATATTTTGGTATTAAGTATGATGTTTGCTGAAAGATTTTTGTGTATGTTCTTTATCATTTTTAGAATGTTCCCATCCATTCCTAGTTTGACAAGAGTTTGATGAAGGTATGTTAATTTTGACAAAGGTTTTCCTACATCTATTGAAAAAAAATACAAGATGTTTCCATTTTATTCTATGAAAAAAGCTAACTAATGGAATGTATTTTCAAATTTTTCTGAGATGTATTCACTCAGATACATCTTATGTGATAATGATTTTATATATTTTTATATGATGCAAAATTTGATTTGCTAATATTGTGTCAAATATATTCTTCTTGTAAATTTATGAGGAATATTGAACTAAATTTTTTCTTTAGTGAGTATGTCAATTTTTATTAGGAGTAATATTTATTCTCATAAATTTACTTGGTTCACTTTCCCATATTTTATATTTCTGGATAAATTTTATGTAAGATTGATGCTATTTTTCTTCTTAAAGATTTGAAAGTATTTGCCAAGTTAACCAATGAAGCCTAGAATTTTTGTTTTGTGGGAATGTTCTTTATGAAGAATTCAATTATTTATTAGACATGGAAATATTGGCATTGTCTGTAATTGTGAGTGAGCTTTCGTTCTGAGTAACTTCATGTAATTTAGGCATTCCATTTAACTGTCCAGTCTTTTAGCATACATTTTATAGGGTGTTGTATCTCCTTATCTTTTTTCTTGTCTGTAGGGTCTACTGGTGACAATCTACTTTCAATCACAATATTGATCATTTGTTTTCTTTTGATTCTGTTGTTCATTATAGAAATTGATTTACCAATTTGTATTGTGTCATTAAACTATTTCTTGCCTTTATTTCTGTTCTATTCTTTTTTATTTTTAAAGGAGCTTTAGATTATGTAAATGTAGCATTGAAAATACAGGGAAGTCTCATATATCCCAATCCTTCCCCCTCCCAAACTTTCCCCCACTAACAGCATCTTTCAATAGTGTGGTACTTTTGTTACAATTGAGGAACACATATTGAAGCATTGCTACTAAGCATGGTCTATAGTGCACATTATGTTTTATACTTTGCACTGCACTCCCTGGAGAGCAGCAAAAGTGCTTGGGGTAAGGGATGCCCATTGATCCTTCACATCTTTATACACAAACATACCTCCCACATGCAAACCAGGCCCCGGGCATGTGAGAAATAACACAACACCACTATTAGTCAGGTTTCTTATTGTTCTGGAAAGATTTCTCTGGAATTTTTAGGATTTATCAAAAAGAACATTAGCAGCCACTGGATCACACATCCTCATCAGGGAAACTCCAGAGCCAGGTGTATATACAGGTGAGCATCTGAGATGTGAGGACACAGGTGTTCATACTGCTGTGCTAGGAAACCCAGGGGTCCCAGAATAGGGAGGTAGACACAAATCCCCCCTGCTAGAAGCCCATAGCAGATGGGCTATGGAGACACTCCAGCCCATGAATCCTATGGGGTAGAACATTCAGAGGAGGTTCCTGCTTCAGCTTTTCAGTTTACTCTGTCCAAACAGAGAGATTCCCCCAGTACCCTGTCCTCTTCTTACTGTTTCCCTTATTTCCTAAGACCAAGAACCCCTGGGCATATATTTTTTTGTACATGGAACTTTGACTTTCACAGGCACCCTGGACAGAGGCAGCTGTGACCTGGAATTGTACAGAGTAATATGACCAATTGGCTTGTGTCTTCATATAACACTGGATGACTTCAGCACCTCTGCTGCTCCACCTCCTTCCTCTGTTCCAAGTGGCAGAGGTGAGTCTATGAGAGACGGCCATTAAATAACTCATGTAGAAGTCATACTTTACTTGTCTTTATAGCCACTCAGTTCCTGGTTGTGTGATCCATTCCTTTCCATCTTATTAATTAACATAACTCATTTAGTATGTATTTATTTACTGGCTTCTATATGACAAGCACTCTTTCTTCATTAGAGTGTCAAATGAGATATAACAACTCAGCTGCAAGGAATCAAGGACATTTATTTGGGTTGTTAGTATTGCATTTCAGGGAGCATAGATTCAAGTAGCAACCAAAATTGTGTTCTGTCTTGGGATTCCAGGCAAGGGTCTTTAAAGAAGAAGATTATATAATTTTTTGTGGCTTATGGATATTTGGGATACTCCAATTGTCCTTCAGGTTAGATCATTTACAGTGTTCTTTATATTTTGGTTTCTGGTGTCTGGAGGTCCTTAGGGTTTTGAGTAATATTGTTGTTTGAGGCTTAGCATACATTGGCAGTTCATGATATCTGGAGCTACATAAGAGTAAGCTCCAGAATGGCCTCCTTTTAAATCCTCTAGTCACATTAACTCTCTTTTGTTTTTACAAGAGGAAAAAATTCCAGATAGTGGGAAGCTATTCCTTTTGATGTGTGGGAAAGGCATAATATAAAGACATACATTTTATGTTTATTGCCACAAGAACTTGCTTTCTCTCCTGCAGTCAGTGAATAAAGAAACTCCCTGGAAGGCAACCAAGAGTGCTTGGAGTAAGGGATGCCCATCAACCCTTCCCATCTTTACACACAAATATATCCCCTACATTCAAACCAGGCCCTGTACAGTTGAGAAATAATACAGCCTCTCTATTACTCAGTCAGATTTTCTATCTTCCTGGACAGATTTCTCTGGGACTTTTGGTATTTATCCAAAAGAATATGGAATCCTTTTGTTTCTTCTTTCTCTTGTTTGCAGGCCTCAGCTTTAAGCCTCTCCAAGGATTTAGAAATAGTGTGAAGGGGATGAGGTCTATGAAGTGGGGGACTCAGAGTGTTTCCTGATTCTAGGTGTCCTGTCCCAGGTGCAGCTGCAGGAATCAGGACCAGCACTGCCAAAGCCCCCCCAGGCCCTCTCCCTCTCCTATGGGTCTCTGTGTTCTTCAGCACAGTCAGTGATGACTGCTGAGCCTGGATCCTCCAGCCCCAGGGAGGTGCTGCATATGATGAGGCATGTAGGTGCTGGTGTAAGCACAGCATAGAGCCTGTCCTCTATAGCTGACTCTCTGACTCCAGAGACATACTCAAGAACCAGTTCTCTCTGCAGCTGAGCTCTGACACAGATGAGAAAATGGCAATGTATTACTGTGGAAGACACATTGAGGGGAAGACAGTGTGAAGTCACATGCAAACTTCCCTTCAGGGCAGGCAGGAGAGGGCTGGACTTCAGGGGTGTTCAGGATCCACCAAGCCCAGGGGACCTCACCCAGGGGTCTGGTATCAAGTGCTGGGGAAGTGTGCAGATGATTTTCATGTCAATGTTTAATGTTTTCTCTCCCTGATGTACAATGTCCCTTAAACACTTTCTGTAATCTTCTAATTCTATTACTATTTTTGAATGTCAGGTCAATGCAGAATTTTTCAAATCAGATATTAATTTTTGAAATTTACTCTTATTTTCCTTCATTTTACACTTTTGGAAGGGTGCAGGGAAGGGATGTAGAATATTTTAGTAGTAAGTATGATGTTTGCTTCAAGTTTTTTGTATATATGCTCTTTATCATTTTTAGAATTCTCCCAATTATCCATTCCTATTTTGACAAAAGTTTGTCTGATGAAAGGATGTTGATTTTGACAAAAGCAATTTTCTTTTCTATTGAGAAGAATATGATATATTTCTATTTCATTCTTTGGACTTGGAAAATTTTCATGTGATTTTCTGAGCCATGAATTTACTGAAATACACCTTACTTGATTATGATTTAATATATATTAACAATAATTGAAATATATAAATTCCCCTCCAACATGCTTTACTTACATCCTGAACAAAATAGTTTAGTGTTTTGTTATCAATTGTTCTCCACACCTTTGACAGTGATTCTTATCATTTTTAAAATATTTTATTATAGCCATTTTTTGAGTATGAAGTAGTAATTCACAGTAGCATTTCCCTCATGAGTACTAATATCCACTCGATATACATGAGCTTATTAATTTATAAATATTCTTTTATGAAATGTACATGGAAAAAATTTACATAATTTTAAAAATTATTTTAAGTCTCTTACTTAAATTATTTAGGGAAAGTACACTTTATTTTGGATAGAAATTCTTTATCATAAATGTGACATTAATACTGCCTTGATTTGTAGCATGACCTTCCATTTAGTTAGCTATTTTATTAATTATTTCAATTGCAATTGTTTCTAATTTTAAGGAAACCCTTCTATTTTGGAGATCTTTGAACTAAAAAGGTGAGTCCTCTCACCCACGAACCCTACTGCAGTGGTAGGAGAGGGACATGATAGCTCAATAGACATCCCATCCAAGAGGGGAAGACCAGGAGGCCCATCCCAGATGCTGGCTCACAGGGATTCTGGCCTCTGCCAAGATGACTCCTCTGGGCCCCCTGTTCCTTGAGCAGCACGTGCTTCTGCTCCTGGGAGAGATGTCCTGCCAAATGCTCTCCGTGGCTCTGCCCTTGAGTCTCTGTCCACTGAGAAGAGCATTTTGCTAGGCTATACATACAGGGTCTCCTCTCATGTATCCAGGGTGAGTCTGTGTTTGCTTCACTGACTGTCTATACATCAGCTATGTTCCTGACCCCTGGAAGGCAGCCAGGCTCCTCTCATGGGGCATCTGTAGGGCTCCCAGGCAAAGCAGGGAAAAGCAAGCCCAATATGTACACAATAGCTGAGTCTCATATTGCTCATGTTTGCTTTTGTTCTGTTCACCAAAGGAAGTCAGACATAAAAGCCTAGGGTTAGCATGGGAGGCAGCACACAGATGCTGGACACAAGGGTGAAGGACAAATTTGCATCCAATTGCTTCAAAAATTAAATACAGCATGTATATGTGTGTGCATGCATGTGAATGTATGTATGGATGTGTATATGGATGTGTGTGATTATGTGCATGTGTGCATACATGCTAATTCCATGTGTGCTTGTGAGTGTATTATCCAAATAGTAGATGTGTGTGTGCATGTGTATGAGGGTGAGTGAATGTGTGTGGGTATGAATGTGTCCATTTTATGGAATTGGTAGATGTGTGAATGGGCATTCAGCCCCATGATCTCTGCATGAAAGTGTTCCCTGCTCTGGCATTCAAGTAGAGGTGCATGAAGAAGATGTGAGACACCCTGAACATCACTAAGAGTCTCTGGTTTCACTGTATGTGGGACTCTGTCAGAGGATCTGGGGGCCTCCAGGGAGGGGGCCCTGGGTGTTTCATAGAATCCTGTGTTTGGTCTCCCTGCAGAGTGGCTGGGTTGCTAAGGATGCTTCAATATGTCAAGAGATGTTATCAACAAGCTATGGTATCTCTAAAGAGCAATCTGATGCCAAGGGAGCAGCCAGGTAACTCTGGAAAGAGATGCCTGAGTTTCGCCCTGTGAGCCCAACAGGAACCTCCCTGGAGGGAAGGAGCTGGGCAGCAGGGGGTGCTCAGGACCCATGGAACACAGGGCCCAGCCCCAGAGCATGTGCAAAGAGCTCTGAGGAGGGGCTTCCTCTCTTCCCCTCAGGGACTGGGATTTCCTTTTCCAAAACACAATCTAAAATAAGAATTGAATTAAGACTCTTATGTGGTTAACAGTATTATACTCCTATGAGAGCATTTGCGTAACTCAATAATGCCATGGGAAGCACACTTAAAAGTGGTGTTTCTAGTACTTATATTTGCCTTAATAGTGAGGACCCAGAGGAAAAGTTTGGTTCATTAATTCAGTAGGTACAGAATTTTGGGAAACCCACTGATCTTATAATAATTGCTCTGTTTCTAATAACAGGGATGATAACAGCCTACACACCTGGGCAGTTACCATAAAATTCACAAGTAAAGTTACTGCTATGCTCCTGAATTTAACTCTTTTCAGACTGAAGCTTATAGGGGTGAAGCCACATCCTTATATTTTAAGGGAGTGATAAAATATAAAATGGCAGGATGGGATGGATCTGTGTTGGGCTCGCTTCCACTACTAACTTCTAGGATCTCATCCACAATGCCAGGATCCAGTAACATAGGCCTCAGGAGGGCAGCTATCAGGTCATTTTCAAAGGATAGGGAGTTTCCCTCTAGCCTTTATGAACTTCTGCAAACCATTTACTGTGTGAATAAATTATCATGGATATGCAAGTTATTTCCACCTATGTAGTGGAAGACATTTTCACAGAATCAAAAATTCCCTGGAATTTACATGGAAAAGAGGAATTGGACATATCTAGGATCCATGAGTGGATCCATGAATGACTTCTGGGGGCTTTTGTAATAAAATACCAGAATTGAAGGACTTAACATAATACAACTAATACAATTTGTAATGGCAGGCATCCCAGATGTCCTTCCACAGATCTCTCCCCCACAGAGGGCAGTTCAGGACAGCCCATTGTTCCTCTGTTGTTTCTACTATCTGCAATCCACCCTGGATAGGGATGGAAGCCTTTATCCTAGTGATTGGACACCATTGGATTCAGCCCTCTACTTGCAACAGGGCATGGTTTGCTGCACATAATTTTTTTTAAGGGGCTATATCTTACTTTGGCCCTTTTCCTCAATTGTGACTAAAACCCAAGGGGTATTTGTTTAGAATGTTGCCTTTGTCACAAGCCCTGCTCAAAGCCAATGTCGGTGCTGGCCACACATAATTCACAGGGAAGTCAGGGTCCACCCCCTTAGTGCTTGAACCTGTGCTAGTGCCCTCTTTAATTCTCTAAAAGCAGCCTGCCTAGGGTTCTTCCATTTCCAGGCATGACCTTTCCTGATTAATGCATACAATGGTTTTAATATCTGAGGTAAATGAGGGATGAAGTGTCTCCAGTATCCCCAACAACCCCAGAAAGGTCATCACTTGCTTTGGAATTTGTAGTGTGGGAAAACATTGTACTTTATGGATTACAGCAAAGGGTATAGTTTTTGTCTTATCTGACCAAACAACACTTAAGAATTTGACAGAGCAGCCTGAACCCCGCAGCTCATTGCAATTGACTGCCCATCCTAGGCTTTTAAGATGAGATAATATTGTCTCTGGTGCATCTTTTAATTCTGAAAGAGAATTACTGGTTAACATAATGTCATAGAATTACAGCCACAGGTTTCTTCCACAAGGCCAGATCCCTTGCCACCAGGCCAGGACAGATTGTCAGGCTATGCACATAGCCTTGGAGGAGCACTGTAAAAGTCCACTGCTGACCTTTCCACATGAATGTGAATGCAGGCTGGCTTGACTTGTCTAAGGAGATAGTAAAGAAAGCATTAGCAAGATGTAAAACAAAGTGATATGACATAACTGGGTACTAATTTCTTGCAACAGACCACTAATGTTTGGGACTGCTGAATAAGCAGTTGTGTTACTTATTTAATTAATGATAATTTATTGTCATGCACCACCCCATGGCAGCCCCCACATGGCCACTTTTTTTAAATGTAGCCAGAGGACTTCCTTGTCAGTGGAAATGGAATAAATGAAACTAATACAAGCCAAAGTCTCTGCCCCTTTACTTCCAGGTGGAGAGGTTGTTTCTGTGACATATAATAGTTTTAAAAATAATTAAAACAATCATTAACAACATTATACTATTATCTAATATTATGCAGAAAACATAACTAAATTTCTAGGAATTTTATACAATGTTTAAGTATTTATATGAACATTTTACCCAAAATCTTTGATTAACAGGTTAGAAAATTCCTTTTAATTTTATAACATTTCCAAGCACTTTTCATTTAACTTATAACATATTAAATGAACATGATTATTTTATTACTTACCTTTTTTAAGGTGAAAACACAAAGCTTTTCCAATAGTTTGAAATAAAAAGATATGTTTCAGGATTTTACTATGAGAAAGCAAAATGTTAAAAGTTGTCAGGTTTGAACATTATGCTCCTTTAAAAGTGAGAAGACTTATTTTCTAAAACCACCAAGGACATGATAAGGTTAAAGGATAAGAAGCTATTTTGATAAAATAGATTTTCTGCTTTGTATACTGATTAGTCAGGAGGAAACTCATTACAAGCTTCTACTAAAACAGACTAAGGATTTAAGAAACTTTGCATTTTAACAGAGAATCAAATTTTAGTTTTGCATCAGTATACTAATTGATACTAAAGCTTTTAAAACTTTATAGAGAGACCCTTTAAATTTTATATAATTTTGATGAAAAAAATTCCTTTTCCATGAACCTTCTGCATTTTCTGTATTCATTCAGCTTTTGTCCCACATTTTCTTCTTTCTTAATAACCAGTCATTTTCTTGGGACAAAATTACTTTTCTTTTCCTTAATCATAAAAAAACACACATTCTATATACCTTACATACTTAAAGTTACCAAAATGATTTTGAAAACTGTTTCCAAGCAAACTTCTTACAGCACACAGTTACCATCAACACTAAACAAATGTCAGAATACTGATTCAACTTTGTTTTATGTAAATATAACTTTTCTTCATTTCAAATACCAATTAGCATGCAATACTAGAAACAGATTTTGGGGGGCAAGTTGGAAGGGGAGGCTGGCTGCTATCAGGATTACACCATGATTTAATTGCAGGCTTGCAAAAACAGCCAGCATTTTTCTATTTTTTTTTCTTTTACTTTTATAAAGTTGTCCAGCTCAAAATTTACTAAATTTTCACAGCATTACTTTTTATCAATGTGGCTATCCAGGCCCAATTAGAATTAACATGGAAACAATAAGAGAAAATTAATGTTGTTAAAGTTTTCCACTTC